>JAUEKT010252646.1:0-18651 GCA_031762655.1 Doris verrucosa
ATGTGTGGTTTATTGAATTAATCATATGAATAATATAATATGAGTATACTTTATTAGAATAATAATGTATAGCACACATAATATTGTGTATTATCTCAGTCTGATATATCATAATGTGGTCTCATCAAGACAAAAGAAAATCATAAATGACACTTTTGGTCGAAAGAAAATGAGAAAAGACTGAGACATATAGGTGGCCTACAATTGCTCTCAAACATGCATGCGCACACACACTCACACACATACATAAACAAAATTTCTGTTGCTGAAGAAAGTTTGGAACTCAAAACTTTTCCGTTTTTCCTCATTCTTTCTTTTTTCGAACCTCACCATTCAAACATGTAAATTATTTCCTTTTCCTTAATCACCACCCATTGGCTCATGCTGGGCCTACACTGGTCATATCCATCGTCAAGCCATAGTATCAAGCCATCTGAGCCCTGGACTACTTCAAATAGAGAGATGATAGTAATCTCAGTCAAAACAGACCGGTCATCTTGATCATATCATGGTACTAACCCACGTGACGAACAGGGGAAAAAATCAAATAATTAAGCGCGCATATGTCACATATTTGGTATTTTTCTGTACGAAACGCGCAGAAAATAATTTGTAATTTCCCACAGACTTAACTGAATCTTGACGACACAAATCCTCTTCATGTTCATATCCCGCAGATGAAAACTAGACAATGACATGTCTCGTCTGAACAAATTTGTTCAATCAAACCATCAACACTTATGCCACCCATAGTACACAACTGCATGCTACAGAAGAAAATTAACCACATTTGGATACCTTTCCATTCATATCATCACTACTTTCACATGGTGATGGATATACATCTATTTCAAAGCCTAGTCACATTCATCACTAGTTGAATAGCAACCACATATGCGTCCACAGGAAGACGTTCATTTTTCAAAATCTACAGATTCTTATGAGCAAAGGAATGAAACAAATGTATTAGGACCATGTTTCTCCTGTTCATTGAAACTTTCTCCAGTCAAACGTAAGTGAGAGGTCGGCAGATGACCAAAAGGAACTAATATTCAATAGTAAATGAAAGGCACATGAATGAGTGGAAGAATAGAGTATCAAAATCTACTACAGTACAGCAAGGCTTCACTGACTTCCCGGAATCAGGAAAAAGAATTCCTGGAATCTGTAAAATAAAGATGGCTCATATATAAACTAATCATGTCAAAGGTGTAAGAGGCTAATGACACTCATGGCTTCTTACAATGGCAATTTACTCTTTCGGCCAACAAAGGACACAAAGAACAGGATTTGCTCGCATTCTGTTAGGCACCATACAATTTTAAAGACAAAGACAATACTCTGTATAGCAACCAGCTATTCAAAAAGAATTGAATCAATTGAGACAGACTTACGATCATCAACTATCCCATCCTTCATTGGAGCAAACACAAGCTGACCATTTGCCCCATCTGGAGTTCTGCCTCCACTATGGCATTGCAGCTGTACATCATTTTTAGTCAATCTTTCTCTGGATACCTTTTCAGAAGAAAGTCAGGACAACAGTGTGAGTTAAAAAAAAACACAACTAAACCTAAGCAGTTCTGGCGTCAAAGGGATCAAGGTATCAAACCAGAATATATCTCATGGTCTACAGTCCAATACCTGTTTTGCTACACAACAGAAGATGGGCATTGGTTGGGACTTTGAAGAAAGTGACTTTTTCTCACATGTTTGAAGGATACACCGTCAAAATGCTGTGACCATGATTGTTCTAAAATTATACTGTCAACTTTTCAGAAAATATAAAGAAATATGAAACAAACCAAAGCATGTTATTTTAAGCTGAACCAAATGAGAAAAATGTCTTTAAAAAACTGTATTGCCACTTTTTAATAATTTATACATGGACATGTCAACATGAATCCAAAAATGTCTCAATTCACAAATGACCTTAATCTGACGACTCATGCGATTTGCCCTGCAATGTGACGACATGCTATTTTGAAGTTGCTTCTTTGAAATTTGAAAAGGAATCTTGTCCCAGATAATCAAAGTAATTCAGGCATCAGAAGTTATTCATGATTTATGAACAGATTGATGACTTACAGAGGTAACAAATGACAATCAAAATCGATAACATTATTTGCTTCTGAACGAAGAAATATATCTTACTGTCACAAGACTAAAATATTGCAAAATTTGCTACCTTTTGTGACAAAGTCAACAAAGAAATCAAAAGGCACAACAAAAAAGTTGACATTTTCACAGAGTAGTGGAAACCAACCATGAATGCTTGTGTAATGAGGGCACTAATTGTTATATTGGTGGTAAAAAATCCAACAAATTTAAGTAAAAATGATATATGAATAGCATAAAATATTTGATTTCAGGAAATAAATATTCCAACTGAAGGGATTGACTGCAGAATACAATAAGTGCCATCGTTTAAGTACCTATGATAAGCAGGCATTTAGTTTTATCACGTGAACTGCATAAGCTGTTCAAAATTGTGCGTACAAAATGCAATATTTCTTACAGCTGCATGGCTTCAAACTTGTTCACTTTTTCCGAATGAGCGATTTTGGGGAAGCTAAACATCTGTTTTATCTCAAAATGACAAAACTGGATATATCTCATTTGCAGTTCAACTCTTCAATTGTAAAAGTGATATGTAGGTGTAATAAAGTATAAAATGTCGTAAATATAAAAAATAAGAAATTAATCACATGCTACACAGAAAGGACTGTATTAACATCAATCATTGCTAATAGATCTGCTTTATGCTAAATATTATCCAGCACAAATCTACACAATAGTGCTTGGAAACAAAACAAATGTTTGTTGTGATGGAACTCAAAAGTTGTGGACTCTCTTGGGAATAAGGTGATCAACGGAGACAAACTGTTGTTTTGTCCTTAAAGACAAGCAAAATACCTTGTGCTTGTCAACAACAAGATCAAAGTTGTAGTCAATTTAACAATAAACAGAGCTGCCAACTTAAAAAGAGCAACCAAAAAGGAGCATCATGAAACGGGAGCTTCCAACTTCTTTTTTGACTTTCAAAATTGAGAAAACACAATTTCCACGTGCAATCGATACATGTTTTGAAAGACAATTTCATTATTTTCTTAATCAAATGTTTGCTGTTTAAAAGAAAGAAGAGCAAAGTCTTTAAAAGAACATTGTAGGGCTATATGGATTAAAGAGAATTACGTTTTGGGAAAAAAAATAGTCTACTGCCAGTTATCTGGCATGTTCATTTGTCGGGCCACAACCCCAGCTCTGAGTCCAGCATAAAAATTGGGGAATTTGAGCTCTTCTGCTCACATGATCACTTCAAAGAAAATTAGTCTCAATGATGATCATTATCCTTTTTATAGGTAAGCTCAGTCTGAGACAAATGTCGAAACCACAAACATTACTTGGAAAAAAAGGCCAGAATAAAAGGTCATTGAACAAATCAGATCTAGCCAGGTGTCATCTTCAAAGTATACGCAATAAGGCACGCCTGTGTGCCTTATACCATGCTTGAATGTTGCCCATTGCAGACTGCCATTCAGCTGTACAAACAGAATTTGATGCCTTTGGGCGAGAACACAGAGGCCATCGATTTCTGTCACCTAACCACTATGCGCCGTAAATTATAGGAATGTATCTATACAACCTGTATCTGAGCACATAGACACCGCCTACTCTCTGCCCCGATAAGCGGAAGCGGTCACGCCGTATTTTATAGGAACGAAGTTGTGATTACTGCTCATCATTTATGTCACCGATCCACCGAAACTTATTCGGTGGCCTCTGCGTTCTCGCCCTTTGATGATTACTCATCATCATGGGAAAATAATTCAAGTCTAAAAAGGTGCCTAATATGGCAACAGAAATAAGAAATTACAGAGCAGGGAGGAAGAATGAAGATATGTGATATTTTACCTGTATCATCACAATTTAGCAAATATATTATTATCATAAAATATTTGACAACAAAAACCAAACAATCCACAACCCTAAACAAATAGGTAATAAAATATTGAAAATCATCTTTTGTTGTCTCACTACTTCTGCCTTGTACAGCATGTGAGTCTAGATAGCTTCTTTAAGACAGTATTTCAATAGCAAGAACTCTGAAATAGTGCGGTTATGTGATTAAGTTTAAGTCCTTGTAATATGGCTACTCCAGTATCAAATTCGGCTACAAAAAGTCATCAGCTCTAACAGAACAAGACGATATACCTGATGAAAAAGTGAGAATTTTGTCAATATCATGAACACATGTTTTTATTTCCCATCTTTGAAATTTACCCCCATCCAACACGTGTCGTGATCTCAAGGTGTGTAAACGACCAAACACTGGACAAATGAAATCAAATAAACAAGTACGGTCTTAGAGGAGATATTGAAGAAAACCAATTTTCATATTCCATTGGATTTCGTTTGAAGACAATGAATAAGTCGCTAATGATAACAATATGCTACCTTAAGCTTACAAGAGATATCTCACAGTGAAATACAACAGAAATAAACATATACATTTGCTTATTTCAAGCTAACACAACATCATGGAGATTTCCAACTGAAATACAAATGGTTATTTAATGTAAAACATTTGTCATTAGAAACAAAAAGAGTCATTTCATATTCGAATGAGTGTGTGCAAGAGAGGAATGCTTATCTTTTACACATACAGTTGTAGATGAATTCAAATAGTCATTTAAAAACATTTAAAATGCATTTGTAAACACCACACCCATTCATACAAATTTGAGAAACAAAATTAGAAGATATGGAATGGAATTCATAACACTAACAGATTTTTCTTCGATTCTTTCAACTTTACTCAGTCCATGATTCGGAATGAATTCAGAGAAAACAATATGATGGGTGATCAGTGAAAGAAAAATACTAAGAACCAGCCTGTAAATCCCCCATCAAACATTTAAATTTAATTCATTAATGGATGGCGCCAGACAAAATGGAATAAATTTGCACAAAGGACCAATCAACCTGAACTTGATATGTTCTTTTTTAAATAATCACCTTATTATAATAGATCAAGGTCACATTATACATCTATATATATAGTAATATACAAACACACAGACACATGTGCATATGTGTGTGCTGCATCACTGGAAAGCATAGCAATGGAATCAGCTGTTTGCATAAAGTTGACAAACATTAAAAAAAAAAAACCCAAAGGATTTATGTGCCTCTGTTCATCTCACAGGGGCAAACAACAAAACATGTCATGGATGAAAACATTCACCAAGATTTAGGGCACAATAAATACAATAAATACACATCAGAATTTATGATTTAGGGGGCTATAAATTATAATAATTCACATGAATTTATTGACAATACTATGTTGTAATGGGTCAATGCTTAAAGAGACATTGGAACTGATGACTTCGAAAACTTTTCTGGAATAATAACTCAAAATTTAAAAAAACAAACCTTTCGATGACAATTCAATTCATTGCATACAGTGCAACCCCTGCATAATGACATTGCCCAAGACCAGAAAATTTATGTCGTTAATGAATAGTTTTTAAGATAGTTGAAAAAGGAGGGTTGGTGAGATTTCCATGAATATAACAATGCGAAGTGTGTACAAGTGCTTGTGATAAGACACGTCCCAACAACGTTAGAATGTGTACTTTTTTGTTGTCAAAGGGTTTACATTTAACTCTCCGATGTGCATCGTCGTTGATTTCATCTATATTTTCTGCCTATATGGCTGGATTTTTGGTATAAAGCCTTGATGTCAACTGCCGATTATAGTTTAATCGATGTTGCTAAACAAAGTTTGCACCGAAATGTAAATTGCTATTTTGGGGTTTCATTTCTAATAATGTAAAGTAAAAAAAATCAGGACTTAGGGTCAATGTCGCTATCCAGGGGCTGTTGTTATTCAGGGGTGTCATTATCCAAGAGTTGCACTGTATTTTATTCAAACACATGTAACAGTAGCATTCACTCTCTCACTCATTAAGATCAATCATATGAATGCCATTTAGGGCATCTGAACTGTGTGTAGGCTAACAGTCGTCTCCAAGTTGAGATCTGTCGATAGTAATGGCTTGTAGCTCTGGCATTGCTAGCTCAAAACAATCATGATTGTCATGTCAGTGTGTACGTAAATAAAAATATGGAATGTTCATGATAGGGAACAATGTGTTCTTGGAAAAAAATTCTAATATAAGAATATAAGCAATAACAACCCCACAAAATACTCCGTGAGCAGGCTTTTTACAGGGTTTTTGTTGGACATGGCAAAATTTCAAACAAGGTCGTGGGTATGTGACAACAAGAGTAAAAGCAGTCATGAGAATAAAACGGTGAAACACATCAGGTCATAGGTCAACAGGTCAAGAGTGAAATTCACCGAGAGAAGAATAGTGATTTCTAACACTTAACAGCACATGGTAACTAACAGACAGGAATTGAAACTTTAAATACAAAACAATACCTGTGAATGTATTCTGTTTTAGCAAGAAAATTTACCTTTAGTACTTTCACTCAGCGCGAGTCTACCATATGCAATGAAAAACTCAGGAGAAAAAAAACAAAAACAAAACAAAGCCATTTACATGGTTGGTCTTTGCTGCACTTGGCTGAGAGGTAAATGGATTTGCTGTTCACTCATTTACTTGGAATGTATCCCATCCACCGTTTACAGTCATCACAGGGTCAATTCAGAGGAAAAAAGCAGACGAAACGACAACCATAGAAGCAGACCTACTGCCCAATCAAACTCTAAAATCAGTATGGAAACGGGGGAAAAAATCAGTGTTTGAAAAACAATCGAACTCCTTCTGCAAATATCAAATTAAATTCAATACAAGGATCCTAACACTAAATTTATTTAACACTGATTTGAAGTTAAAGACAAACATCTAGAATCCAGATCCACAGTTAAGTCAATGTGGTAAATGCTCTGCTCAAGTTTAGTCTCTTTCATTGAAATGTTCACTTTTCACACCCGCTCATCATCAATAAATTCCATATTTCTTGTAGAAAATCAGTATAAGGTTACTTTTGATAAACAAAAAAACATCAGAGATACTGATTAAATCAGTAGATGTGGCAAATCTGTAGAGGGGTAGAGAAAGAAAGAGGTTTGACACAAATAAAGGCATCGTTCAAGGGTAATCAGAGTATTCAGTAATATGCCATAGAAAGACGGATCTTATAGTAATAACAGTATCATAAATTATGTACACAAGATTCTTATAAAACTAAGCCAACTGTAATTGCGGTACACAACTTGGTGTACATGTGATGTAACGAAAAGAATAGAGAATAGCTCTCAAATGATTCCTTTACATTATAAAATAAGTGGACAAAAGTAAGACCTATTATCATTCACCTTTCACCCCTCCTTGGAAAACCGGACACAAACAAGAGAATTCCAATTAATCCTACCTTGGGCCTTGGTCTCCCCTTTGTTCCAGCTGTATTTTTTGCTGTATAAAATCAACTCTTTACTTCAAGATTTGTGTGAAAGTCAATCAATGTTCTAGGACAAATTTTTAAAATCTTAACATTTCTTTCACTTTCATGAATTTAAAGACACAAGAAAGAAAGCATTCGGAGAAATCTTTACTTCTTTAACTTTCAACATCTACCTTACAAATCCTTTTCTGCTTCCTCAGAATACATTCTGATCAGCATGATCAAACACAAGTTAAAAGGGAAAGGCAGAGGAAGACCCAACCGTCAGCACCTACCAACCAACCCCTCACCATTTCATGAAAACATATGTGTTGAGAAAATAATGAGAGAGAGAGAGAGGGATTGTCAACAGTTATAAAGGACATCAATAATAAGCCAAAGTATTGACTGCCTTTATTTCATGATGACACCTTTGAAGGATTTATTAACGGAATAATTCATAACATCACGAATGTAATATAAAAGGAAAGCAAAAGCTATAAATGTGAGGCTGAGATGAAGTTGACAAACAGAGCACCTTTGGAATTGTAAGGCAAACAATGAGTTGCTTGAACTTGGTGATCAAGCGGAATTTATTATAACATAATAGCAACATCTAGCTACAGACGTCGCACACATGTTGCAAGTAGTCTATCACAGCTTTCATACTTGGGAAATCAAATGGGAAAAGGAGGTACTGGTCACGAAACATAGAGACATGACAACAGAAAAAATATATCGAGGAATGGCTTTGCACCAGTGTTACTAATTTGGAGCCAATGGTTGGAAATAGAGTCTGTGGTGTCATATTGTTGTTTTTTGCGGCCAATACCCCTTATTCCTATCTTATGCTTTACATCTATTATCATACCCTGGCAATCTGCGGATTATTTTCTTTCCATCATTTTTCAGGGGGAAAAAACTACACATTGCTCATACGTAACTTTCTTGGCCAAGCAGAAACAACAACTCAGCAATCCTTTTGAATTCAGCCCATTGGTCATAAATCAGAAGAAAATCGAATGATGAACAATAATTGCATGAATCATGGCTTGTCTGCCATGGACAACAAAAACTTGTAAAATGCTCATTGTATTTTAGAGTTCTTGTTGCACAGGACAGCACATATGAAAGATGAAAGGGTTTGTTTGGTTATAATGGAATGCGCATAGATAGGCTTAATCTTGCTTTTGTAAAATAAAGAAAAAAACCCAAAAAACATTTGATATAGGCCATGGTTCATTCTACAAAACAATATAAAACATTTTTTTCAATAAAACCCAAACAAGCCATCAGACTTACACCAAATTCAGACTCACAGAGAGATGCTTGCATTTTTAATCACCATGCCAAATAACATCAAAAGATGAGGATAATTAATGTATTGCAAAAGCTCCATAAACCAAAAATTTCAAGAAATTTATAATACCGGTAATCTACATTTTCAGTATGCTAGGAACTTGTTTAAATCATTTTTTAAAAACATTTTAAGCCTAAATACCAAGAGTCCGCTTTCTCTTACTGATGAGGTTTCATACTCTCATAAGGAAATCATGCCCTGAATACATCTAACATTACTATAATTATGGTCATTGCAGTATTTATCTAGCTGTAGTACACGTCAATAGCTGGGCGTAAGACTCCTGTAATTAATATTAAGCTTAAAGGTGATTTTTATGCACATTCCTGTGTGACCCAAATGTACACAAGAACAAACTATACCATTGAAATTTGGAGGCTGCCTGTTTAAGCGCATTACAGGAATCAGCCTCCAAGATAAGGCTGGCCTGTATCAACGTGTAGACAAAGACACGCTCTATGTCTAAAAATTCATAGCTAATCCCCACTCAAACTCTTCATATCCTCTCTTACTCCGCTACAAATTCAGATTTTTTTTTTATCCTGTAATATTTGAAAAACAATAGTTAAAGGAATCTTGCACAAATTAGAGCCAGAAGGTAATTCTTATACCGGTATCAGATGGCCAAGCAGGTAAACGATCATCCATGCCCATTTTTGGCCATGAGAGAAGCTTTGATGTTCTCCAGGGTGGGAGTTGCCAGACTGGAGTTGCCACCAGGCTGCGAATGGAAAGAATGCGGCACTGGCCGTTTGATGACGATGCTGTCTGTGCCGGCAGCCGTCTTTGGGGAAGTCTTGGGGTCGTCGGCTGGCATGGACGGCGTATGATGGGGGGTGGGGTGGTGGGGGGACTGGTCCAGGATGGAGAAAGACATGTCCACTGAGGCCGGCGCTGTGGAGAGTCTGCGCGGACTGTCCCTGGGGAAGACAAGTACAGTTAAGTAAAAGTAAAGTTCCTTCTAGGCCTTGACAGACCCAAAGAGCCAGAGCGAATCCCGGTCTCTGTAGTGTTAAGCAGAACAGATGATACAAGATCATCCCCTGGACAGGACGCTAGTCTATCGTAGGTTTTACTCCCCAGCCCTTGCTGGTACTCATTTACACCTGAGTTGAGTGAAGCAATGGGAGTTTATTTTCTTGCTCAAGGCAAATACACTTCTTCGCGTCCATGTCCCCGAGGAAAACAAGTAATGAGTGATAATAAGATTACTTATGCAACCCTTTCCCCTCTCAGATCATATTGGCTTAATAAAAGATATGTTGTATTTGAGATGAGACCTATAGGTGAAACAGATTACATACATATGACAAAAAGAGGTTTTAAAAAAGCACAATGATGTAAAACATCGCAAAATTAAGAGTATGAAGAGTGGCCAAAATGTATGTGATATACAGATTCATTGGAATTTTCTTTTTTTTTAAAGAGAGAGAGAATATCGTTGTGCCCAAGCTGTTTTGCATTTTTTTTAAAAGGGCCATGTCAGATTTTGACACTGACTTATATCTGTAATTCTTAACAGCGAAACTAAAAGTGATGTCTTATTACGTTTCTATGAGAAACATTGTATTAAGCATTGTATTAAAATCTCAAAATAATTTTGGTTTATTCGGTGAAGTTATTCAAGTTTTTTTTGCCATGTCCTGAAAAGTTGTAAAACAAATTTAAACAAAAAGTGCACAGGAATGACAATATATGTGAAAGAAAACTGAATAAGCTTTCTAAATATGACAACTATTCAGCTTTAATGCTGTGAGGATGAGCCGAGTATTCAAATGTTTGCACAATAGGTATGTATTAGTGGATATATAAAAAACATCTTATTACTGGAAAATAAATAATAGTTTCCTGAACAGACAATGATGATAATACGTGACTTCATATAGTTTAAATCCCTAACCTGACCAGGCCATTTGTGGATGTGTCACATCTATACTCAAAATGAAACTGTCCAAACTTACGTGAGGTCGTTGAGATCAGAAGTGAGGCCCAAAGCCTTGAACAGCTCCGGCGTGGTTGGCAAGTCCGGTGTGGCTTTGGGCTTGGAGTTGGCGGGGGAGTACACTGGGGTGGCTGGGAGCAGGCGGCTGGACTGGCCCTCTGGGACACAACAAGGGAAAATGCATTCACTTGAACACACGAAGGGAAATGTGGAGCCATTGTCTGTTCATTAACGTGACGTTATCATATCTAATACATTATTCCAGTTTATCTTAGATCTCTCTCTCTATATATATCAGCATTAATTCTAAACCTATACCAGCAGTATACTGGCATTCTTGTTGTCATAAGACTTTGCAAGACACACTTTTACTTAAATCATCCCTGCTTTTCCCTTCCTTTTCATCAATGTAATTCTCTCATTCAGATTTCCGAAACTATTTTTGTGTCTTATTTTCACTTTAGATTTGTTGTTTCACCTGTAAAATCTATATCAAAAGACTTTATGTGTAAACAGAATTGCAGCGACAATTTTATTTATGATACGTAACATGGCTTTGTCTTGTGCGTAACATTGCTAAGTGCTGCCAAAATAAATCTGTCTGACAATAATTAAATGTATTGCCATGTGAAATGTGAAAACAAATGAAAAACATTAATTTGTACTGTTAAAACTCATGCAAATTTATTTGCACACCTGTACGATTGTATTCAATAGTTCCATGAATGAATCACAGAAAGGAGTAATGAATAAATTAAATAATAATCTAGTTGAAGAAGTGATAGGTTTCTTACCTCCCTTTGCCTTAGCTGTTTGTCCGCCTTTGAAAGGGCTGATGTTCAGGAAATGCTGCTTCAACAGTGCTGCCCTTTCCTCCTCAAAAGCCTTTCTCTGTCAAACGCAAAATATAAAATAAAACACAAGCAAAAAAGATGAGGCAACTGCAGGCAACTTAATGACCCATTGGCATCACGCCCAGACAATGAAAACATTGGTCAAGTACGAACATTTAAAATGTCCTTGATTTTACAGCAAAAGTTATGTAAAAGTCCATATGTGAAAAAAAGTATTAAACATACCCTAGTACTTGATGTACAAAATAATTGGTTAGGATGGGTGAAGTTGGGTAAACGCCTGTTCAATACAAATACAATTATGATAACATTAACTTTTTCTTACCTCTCTTCCTAGTCTGATTGCTGCCTCTGTGAAAATCTTCCTCTCCCTGTCAAAGTTCACTTTTTCCTCACTGAACATTTTCTTCTGCTGTGACAAATTTTCTTTCTCCCTCACCAGGGGGGATTCGTGTAAGAAAGAGCTGTCTTTGGCACGTGTTGGAGCTGACAAGGTTTGCTTTGAGGGGGCCAGGGAGGGGTGGAGGGAAACATGGAATGTGATGGAGGTAAATAATCAATTCTTTCAACTAAGAAGGTATGTAGAGCGTATTGTAAACATCTAATCCCCATTTCTATTAATCAAAGAGCAGACAAATTGATAAATTAATTCAGTGAGAAATAGATAGATGAGAACCTGAGATAGACAAGAAGATGAAAAAGTAAGGTGATTGTTAGATTGAGTAAATCCCTGAGAATCACAGAGGGCAGAGAAATGTGAAGAGGACTGCTTACAATAAGATCAATTATTGATGCCCTTTGGTCAACTACACAATGGAAGAAAACTCCAAACAGGGGAAGATGGTGTTTGATAACAAAGTCTGTAAATCTAATGACATCAACATGTATCACCCAATGATTCACACACAAGAGCTTCATTTCTTAACCTGCACATTAATTAGAGTCCTTGTAATCTGTTTTGTTCAATACCAATAACAGCAGACAGAAATAACAAGAACTGGATCTAAGGATTTATTACTGATGAAATAATCTTTTGGCATATTTCAAACGTACATTTATGAGTACCCATTTGTGCAACTCTAGCCAAAAAAGCGGGTATAGTTGAAACTCTTCTCAGCTCACCATAGAAAAACAATAGCATGCAAAGACTCAATGAATTATACAACAGTATACATGGTTTGGGGTAAACCATGCCCAGCTAGATACAAACCCTAGCTATAATAATTAAAACAATAAAGAACCTAGCGAAATAAGTGTCCATGTAACCTTAATTTCATGTTTAAAGTTTGCCAATACCTGTATCAAATCCTCTTGCTGTTGTATGATGGCCTTGTAGTTTGAAATCTGTCTTTTCAGTTTATCCACGTCCGATGGATCAACACCGGAGTTCCTTCTGTCGACACTCGATCGCCGTTTGGTTGGACTCTCTTTCGCTGGAAGATCTCCAGACTTGGGTTGCTTCATGGCCGATTTCTCCAGTCCATTGCCTGGGGCAACAAGGTTGTAGACAGAACTAAAATAATCTTTGTTCAACATGTCACCTGGAAAGTCAATGATTTCAAGATCATAATAGCTCCCGAAAGGGACTTTGGATGTCATCGCAAGACTTCATGCTCTCAAATCCAGTAACCTAGCCACTCAACTATAGACATCACTAAGTGAAGAAGGAAACTTAGAAAACAGATGTTATATCTCAGACTGGGACAAGAAACCGGAATTTCAGCCCACAGTCTTTGACTTGGCAGGCAATAGTAGTAGCTACTGAGCAATTCACTACCATGCATAAAATAATAACAAATGATGAGCAAATCTTCAAACCCTTCAAGCAACCCCAGCTGACTGACCTCTGCCCTTGTGCCAGGTCCTCATGACCTGACGGACTTGTTCACACATCAGCTTAAAGCTCCTTTCCACCTGCTTGCGCATCAAGTCCACGGGCAGCTGGAAATGACCTGAAATGCAAAAGCGAGCGATTTAATTTTTCTCCAATTCATCTGAAACATTATCATCCAGGGGCCAGCAGCTTGAAAGAGAAATGATAACCTCAGCCTATGAATTTCACTTTATCTATCTTTTCGAGCTCCTGACCCATGCCTGTTCTCTCACCCAAGCTTCAACGGATGTTTTTCAATAAATCTCTTCTCCTTAAGCGGTAAATCAAGTAACTTGTGTTAGAAAAGTCTTTTATTTAAGTATTCGAGAATCTCAGTTTTCTTCTCCTTTTGTATAATTTCAAATGTATCACAGAGATAACCAGGTTGTGATAAATATCCAGTCATTATTTGACCAAGAAACAATTTTGCAAATTTCCACCAGCAATGTAACATGGAAATGCCAAATTTTTCAAATATGCAGATAAATAAGATAAATCACACTTGCCAATATTTCAGGCCAACCGTTTTAAAAGAATCCCAACTAAAAATCAACTACGGGTGTTTTGTTTTGTTTGGGATGATCTGAATAAATAACAAAAACAAAAACTCAAAACTGCATCGAACAGGAATTCATCATATGAAGAACGATGTTCACACAGCTGGTTTTGTGTCTAACATCCACACCATTTGATTGGAAGGTGTGCTTTTCTTTCATTTTAAGCACCCCGGGAATGAGGAATCTTAAACAGAGGTTGTGTAATTACTGAATGAATGACTTCTTTAAATAATGATTCCACAAAGTATGAAATAGTGGGAAGCTTTGAGGCTGCAATGTAAGGACAAGCCACTCAACTCAAAGCCAAATTAACATCACTTAATATGTTTCCAATCTACTGACTGAAAGCTAGGCAAGCCATTGATGACCACCTTACCTTGTTCCAAGTCTGAGGCAGCCATACTACTAGACCTGATGGATTTGTTATCATCAGCATCATAGAACTCCATCTCGTCGGAGAGCTATACAGAACAAAAAACCGAGTTTAGTAAAGTGTAACTTAGTACAGTAATTAAATTACAAGCTTAATGAAAGATAATATGACAGTCTTTGTAATGAAATTGATTGCCTTGAAAGCGTGGGGCTTTTTAATGGGTGTGAATCATGACAATGTAAGACTAAACTTGTATTTTAACACACCTTTTATGCCTTTTAAAAGCAGATGCAAATGGATACCAACAAACCAAAACCATTAATAGAAATTCTAACTTGAAGGATATCATAACAAGAAGAAAATACTCATTTACGTGATAGGAAGCTAAGTCGTATTCGGTGGTGGCAAGACATAATATGTACTGAGACCTTCTTATTAGTAGAACACAGAAAGGACTCTTACCTCTGTGACTGAGATGCCTGAAATATCCTGGGAGTTTTTGACAAGGGTAGACAACTCCCTTTTGAGTGAAATCAAACAGTCGCGGAGTTGTCCATTCTCCTCCATCAGTTCCTGGTGCCGCCCCTCGTAGTTGTTGATGAGAATCTGGTACGTCTCCTCCTCCTGCCTGTCAAAAAACACAACAAATAGCCAATTAATTTGAAACCTATGAAATGTGTTTTTCAAAAGCTGGTGCAGCAGTTAGTATCCTTCCCTTGGGGATGCTGGGATTTGTTAAAGAGGTTTAAATACTTCGAAAAGATGAGAAAATATCAAAATCCTAGGGTCCCCGGGGAATCCGGAAACGCAGCTTATCGGGAAGGATTTCCACCCACCAGGATTTCCCGATCAGAGACGTTCCGCTGTATCAAATTACTTTGAAGAAGAGTAATTTCAGATTCGAACTGCCGTAAACACCAAGGAGGCACCCCAAAGCAGCTATTGTATACTTTCCTTGGGCAAAAAACAAAACAAACCAACAGCAAAACTCAAATTGCTTCACCCTGCTCAGATGTAGATGAGTAACTAGCTATAGGCAGAGAAAGATCTTGTCAGATTACTAGAATGAAATAGTTTTATAGGTTGCTCTACTGTATGCTCCTGAGAAAGTCAGGACGAAGTCTGGAATAAAATGGTTTGCTGATGGTTAAATTACATATAGTGTGAGAGCCTGTTGTAAGGTGATTAGGATTATAAATTTGTTTTTATTTATGTAGATAAATGCGGAAACAGACACAGAGAACAGATCTAATATCAATCTAGAGTAAAACTAGATTTTGTACGGAAATAAATGATGAAAGAACAAGCCATGGGGACCTTAATGAAAATGACTTCCCTTGCGTCATCGAACAAATTTGAGAAAAGAAAGGAGGAAAATTTGAATAAATCTCACAGGAGAGCAAATTCTAAATGAGCAATCACACAAAGCATGAGTATATCATGTCCAAAACTGGGAGGTGTTCAGCTGGTAACATGTAGAAAATCTTCTATTTAAAGGGAGAAAAGGTACCTATGATAAGGGTACATAAACTAAAAGGAAGGGCATAGTTTCTTTCATTCCCTTGAATATAATGTTCCTTACCATTGACAGAGACAGAGAACAAACACATTTAACTTACAATAAAATACATTCCATCTATAAAGACGGGCAAAAAGCACCAACAAGCCCACTTACTTGCCATGGCTGGTTTTCCAGGTCGCCCGCCTGCCATCGCTGCCACTGACCAGGCTCATCAGGTCCATTCCTGCAGTCAAAGTCAACAATAAAAAGTAAGAACAAATAGATAGATCTTAAATCAAAAGGATGTAATGACAGCAATTATAACTGGAAATACCATTGAACCTTAAAAAGTCTTGAATTATAATAATATTATAGTACAGGGTGAATTTGCAACCATAATGACACCGGCCAAAAATCAAGGGAGTTCTATGGGTACAAGACTCTCCAATTCGGAAGGTATGTCTATCTGTTTTTGTTCTTTGATTCAAACACTAGTAAGTATACTCATTAAAATGGATGAAGATTTTGTCCACATGTTCACATGGAACATCCATCGCAACCATTTTGTATTTTCCTTAAGCAAGACAATAACTCAAACTACTTAGCCCAACTCAGGTGTGGTTGAGTATCCAGCTAAAGGCAGACAGAGATCTTCTCAGATTAGTGGAAAGAATGCCTTTACGGTTCCTCTTCTGTATGCTCCCTTGGGAGTTGAAGAAGATTTTAATTTTAGGATGAAATGCCCAGCTGTGGGCTAAGTGATGAACAATCTATGAGAATGCTCTTGTTGCGGTTTACAGGCTCTCTGGTCTTCTTATCAGACTTAAGAATACCTTGGAATGAATTTACATGCTTAGAAATAAATGACGTGCAATTTGAGTACCTGAACTTGTAGGGGATACATATGTATAAACCCATCTCTTTGTTTTAAAGACTTTACTAAACTCAATGATAACATTAATTTCAGAGAGGAAACTTAAAAAGTCAACTGACCGACTTTCCTGTCAGGAACCTTGTCTGCCAGAAGTTGGTGTAGCCGTTCCTTCAATTTGTTGATTTCTTTTTCTTTCTTGTTGAGCTCGTGTTTGTGTTGGACATCTCTGGACTGCTGCACCATTTTCAGCCGCCGCACCTGTCAAGATAGTGCATTAAGCAGGAAAAAGAATTACTTGTTGTAGTCTCGTGCATGCCATAAAGCATTGCTTAGCACATTCCAATGTCAATAGGGAATGAATAAAAGACTATCATCAGAAGAAACAAGCTGAATGCAACAGGAATCACCAACCCATTCTTTGACTACCTTAAATTTTTGACCAACTGACTTTTAAGGATGCAATAAAATGTCAACAAAATGTAAACACTAAAATAATTAAATTCCTTCCATATCACATACACCAAATTGCATTACATTTATTATTATATTATATGATACTAGCCATCAATGCTGATTTTATTAGTATCACACTAATTTTTTCCTCAATCAAAGGTGGCCTGAAACTGATTTTCTTACAGGAAATACTAAGTTTTTTAAAACAAATTTTATAACCTGAGAATGGAGTACAGAAAACGAAAATTGTGATCAAGAGAACTAAACTTTGACAGGAAATCTACGCTCCTGGCTTGGCTGAGGATCAACATTCTAGATGCACCCCTATCGTTGTAAAGTGTTGAATGAGTTCAAGTCTAGGACCCTTGAATCAAATATCCTTTGATTTTTAATTTGTCAAAAGAAACTAATTGTTCCCCCTCATAGATCGATCACCCCCCACCTACCTGCATGCTGATTTCCAATTCTGATTGGCTGGCGGGTCTGATATAAAGCAAAAATTTTAAAAATATGTTTTGATGATTTGGTAGATTTTACCTCCTCGCATTCATTTCTCAGCTTGGTAGAAACTTGTTTGCACTTCAAGTTGTATTGGCGACACTTCTCCTTCTCTTGGTGCACTTCCTTCTCTGAGTTTTCCATCTTCTGCTTGAGCCGTGTGTGGGTGGCTTGATGGTGCTCCAAATCACACAACAAGCGATGGTTCCTGTTGGGATGATGAGGAGACAACGGCTTACCATAAACTTATTTACATAAAAATCAGCAAGAGACATGGGTGAGTAAATGTCAATTGATTAAAGTCCCTTAAAACCTTCTTTCAATCACAGAGCTGATGCATTACTTGATTTTCACAGAAAAAGTAAAATATCTGACAAGAATCACTACCTGGATGAGAGACTTGTTAAATGAATGTTTATTTAAAGACAATAACTTGTATATTTTGGGGCTTAGCGGAGCTGTTTATGTATGTCAGCCATGAAAATGAGATAAAATTGTAGTTATACATTTAGAGAACGACATTGACAATATGTCTGTTTCTATAGAGCATGGGGTTGTTTTCAAGTAAGTTTTATACTGAGAAGCTCACATGCATAGTTGTGGTGAGTTTGACAGACCAGGGCTCAAAAGGTTAAATGTCTTTCCAAAGGAGAACAGAAAGAGAGAGGGTGAGACAGACAGACAGACAGACAGACAGTTAGAGACAAGGACAGAAAAAGAGGGCCATAAACAGATGGATGAAGCATTGCTATTTAAACACATCATGCGCATCTTGAAATACATGGTATTTTATCAATTAAAATAAATGTAAAGCACCTTGAATCTATTATTCTGTGAGAAAAGGCGTTATAAATTAGAGATTCTTTATTGTCTTTTGAATATTTAGGCCCAAAAATTTGGAATTCGTTACCAAAAGAGGTGCGCGAGGCCAGAGACATGAACGATTT
>JAUEKT010252647.1:0-13020 GCA_031762655.1 Doris verrucosa
GGGTACATTTTAAAACAGGAGATATGGAGATACAATCAGTAAATATTGATAACTGGTACAAATTCTAAAATTGATTTTATGAATACCAAGTGAATTCGCATACTGAGGTAGGCCTTCACTTAGTCATCTTATTTATGAGTATATATTAGAAGACTAAAGTTAATCTGTTACCAGCCTGATTCATCAATTAAAGGAAAGAAAAAGATGTCGCATCCTACATAGCTTATTTTTTTCTCCTCAATGGACATTTCCTTCAATTCTTCATCTGGAAACCCAGCAGCTGAAAGACAAAAAATAAATACTGGGGTGAACAGCTATAAATCATGTGCTAAAATCCTACTCACATACACTCAATTAAAAACCATTTCTGAAACATATTGATCAAATAACCCAATCACATGTTTTATAATTAATTGGCTTGAAATTTATCTATTATTCTCTTCATCAATTTCAGCCTCCTATAAAATATTCTTTCATTTTCAAGTATGGATCTCTCTCCCTCTCGCTCTTTAATGAATTTGCATTCAAGATTTCAACAATTATGGCCAGACTAATTGCGTTTCCCCCTCCCACTATATTGTACAACCAGGAAGAAGAAATATAACAGCAAAGAAGATGTATAGAGTAACCTCTGGATATCAACACCCCTGAATAATATCAACGCCTAAGATAGTGACATTGATGTACGACAGTAGTATTTCCGAGCAGCGTTCTATGCATTTCCAAATGAACATATGTAATAATTATGTTTCAATTAAATCATTACCAGAGAGGACTTCATCATACTCTTTCTCATTCATTTCATCACTTGGCAAGCTCTGCACCTTCAAACGTCCTCCCATTCTGAATCGTTTCATTGTGATGCAAACTGCAAAAGAATAAAATAAATATTGTGCGAATTCTATCAAATCGGTAATCTCTAAAATTAAGGTGAGATTGACCCTTTCATCTTGCTCATGCTGCTGACCAATGCCAATGAAGTTCGTGACTGGAGGCTGGACTTTATTTCGTTGCCATGCGCATGTTGAATGGTGATCCTTGCCTCTTTACGTACATTAGGATTGAGTGTTAATTAATGCTGGTAAGTGTAATGTTATGGGATTCTTCCTCCTTGGGTGTTACCAAAATCTGAGGTAAGCTGATTGTTCTGTTATAATTTAAAACTGTGATAGTGTCTAACGCAGTCTCCAGACGATGCTGGGTACCTGCAGCTGAGATCCAAAACCTGCAACTGACAAGTTTGCCAAGTCAAAAATGCCTGGGAAAAATTCACCTCGCCTTGAAATATTTCCTTTTTTCTTCTTCGTATTATTCCATAACTTTTAATGAAGGATAAAGTAGAATCTCATGACATGGAAGGACTTCCTTAGTCGCGGCACACGGAAGCACTGTACTATATTAGCCTACTAGAAATCTAGATCTAGATCTAGATATCTAATTCTAACCCTATGAACTAACCCTTCTTCTTAGGTAAATGCCCGCCTTCATCAAGTTGAAGATTTTGGCATACAGGTGCGATTTCAGGGCACTCCTTAAGTTTGGTGGTCCCTATTTTATTCACATTGGATAGGGTTGCCAGCTAGGCTTAAAAAGGGCCAAATATAATGCATAACCCACAATCCTGCTAAAATTCTCTAGTCTATAGTTTATAGCCTGCTAACCGGGATTCCGGAAGGTTGGCTGTCAGAGGAATGACTGGAAGTCCTCCCCTGAGGCAGAATGATGTTTCTCGAATGGGTGCTCATTATATTCCCTATTCCCAACCCCAACCCCATTAGATCTAGATCTATCCCTATCCGTGTCCCTAACCGTATTCCTAACCTCAACCCTATTATCCCGTGTCGTGTCCCTGTCCCTAACCCCAACTTTAGTGAGTTTTTAATAGCAATGTAAAATCACCGTTTTACCCAGACTTCAAAGATCCTCCCCAGATCGGAAGTCCTCGCTCAGATCTGAAATGTCGGGTCAATTATTTTGAGCAGCATAATATATAGATCTAAATCTATTAGAATTCTGCAACTGACTAAAACTAAAAAGGCTGACAACACTGATTTCGGCCCATGTTCATGTTTTCTATCTATTCTATTCTATTCGTATTTCGGTACATTTACCGGGAAATTTTCATTTCCGATTTTCCTTTAACGTTACACTCGACATTAATTTTATTCATACAATTCTCTACGCTACATAAACCACCCAACTGGTTTCCCGTGGGAGGTTTCGTTCTTTCTGCCTTAGCTTGAAATCTTAGCCCATCTGCCTTTAAATCAAATTTTCGACAATAAATTGAAGAAAAAAGAATGGGCATTGCTTAAATCTGTGAATGCGAACTTTGTCTTGTTCAATTGCTGTGTGTGTGTGTGTGTGTGTGTGTGTGTTTTGGGTGAGTGACTATTTTTGATGAGAGAAAGCGTTAAGTTGTCTTTAGGTTAGAAAACAACAACAACATAAAATCAGCACTAACCAGCGATGGAAAAGAAGGTAAAAAGCCAGTGCGTGCAACACACTGAAAGAAGTCCTTTCAATAATACTATCCTCATTATTATTCACAGGTCCTACGAATGTCTAAAAAATGTATGTTTCAAAGACTTATCCAAGGTGATTATTGTTGGTGATCTCTTAAAGGGGTAAGGGGAGGGGATGGTTGTTCTGAGTTTGGGATCAGAGTGGGTACAAGCCATTTCAGCGCGTTAGAATGTCATTGTTGGAACACTGTAGGAGATGTTGCTTTTCAGATGACGAAAGGTGAGATATATTTCAAGTAGCTCAGCGAAGTACTAAGAGGTTGTTTAGTTTAAAGTATGCTGGTTTAAAGACGTCATTTTCGGAAATTCTGGGAATTTCGAAAGATGCTTTGAATTCCTTTATTGATGTTATTGTCAAGGATATAACTCTGCCTGTAAATGTCAACCTGTTTCAAACATTCTCTATAAAAAATACGCCTTCAAAATATAGAACTTCACACATTTGCAGTTAAGACCCGTTTTCATTAACACGAATACAACAACTCTGTTTTTCCGTGAAATCTATTTGATTAAATACAAAACGGTAGGTCCAAAATAGTATATGAAGTTGTTCAGCTATTTATATTTACCTTATCAAGTACATGTACATTATAAAGGTTCTTTTAATAAGATCTCTTGCCTTTAAATGTTATGTATGTGGAAAATTAATTAATTTTTTTATAGGCAAAATCGCTTATAATATTTTAAAAAAAGCATGGAAAATGTGAGGTGTTTAACATTTTTGCTAGATCCCTTTTGTATTGTTTCAATTAATTTGTTTTCTTATGTTTATCATTTCTCTTTTTTGTTGTTGTTGATAGCTCATAGGGAGGAGGTGATAGTGAATCATGATCATTCTTTAAGTTAAAAATTATTCATTAAAAGTAAAGTTAATGTAATTGAAATAGTCTAAGGCTTTACAATTGTCCGTGTTCTGCGCTGAGAAGGGTATTGGAATAAAATTACCTGCTGGTTGATAGGTAGGCTATACTCTGAGCAGGGATATGTGTACAGTTTATAAAATATATCTTTATTTTTTTCCCCTTTGTGGAAACAGTAGACTATTACATTGATCTTAATGAGAATGATCTTAGAAGAATAATCTATTGTTCTCCCTTCCTCCCTAAACACAAATCGATAGACATAATATAGGCAATACAATGGCATATATCATACCTATTTTTTTATTGGTTTATTTTATAGATGGATAAATTTGTAGTTCGGAGCAAACATTTTGTAGGTAGATTCTAATTAATGTAAAGTCGATAAACCTACCTATGATAACATTTGGGCTATGTGAAAGCGGCTCTGTAACTTTTTATCTATTGACATTAGTAAACATTAGGTCCATACGTTTTAAAGTGTGTGTATATTATACCACATTACGACGTCATAACAATACGCCTAACAGCAAAATTTTTGCTAACGGTAGCCTAACTGCAACACAGAAAGGAAAAGTCTATGGTCTAATAAAGTTGCATGCAATCACTTCTGTTACAGAAGGGTTTACTCCCCCTAATTAGCATACAGTAATGGCCGACAAACCAAGTAAATAGGGAACAAACAAGTCATTGTGTGGTCATGTGAACTGTCAAACTAAGTAGTAAAGGAGACATTTAACAGCTGAAAGATTCCGTTATCCTGAGTCACTCATCAATTTCAGATCTGAATGTAAACCAAGGCTAGAATTCCTGTCTTTAAGGCTTTCATTCATCTCTTCATATGAAGAGAAATGGAAACTTACTGATAATCCACGACCCTACCTTCTTCACATTTTGATGACACCATCACAACATACAGTACAGACCAGTGATAACTCGCGGTTATCTCTCCCATGTTCAGCAGAACTGATATAGATCTAGATCTAGATCTATCTAAGCTTGTTTATAGATATAAAACAGCTTATTAGATTTAATTCCACTGCTCTGCTAGGCGTAACCAGGAAGGATGTGAAACATACTTTGAAGCCATAGCCATTGACATATTATTTGGAAAGTGCCACTTAAGGATTTGTCCAACTCTTTTTCTACCATACCATGATGAGCTGAGCAGGTCTCTTAGAGGAAGGATTGGGCTTTTAGGACATATCTAGATCTAGACTTATAATCTAGATTTATCTTTGCTGAACATGGTTTGTTTGGAGGAGAGTGCATGGTGAAAGTAAGGAGGACTTTATATAGATCTAGTCTAGATCTAGATCTAGATCTATCTAGATCTAATTTCCTGTCATGTGTCCAGTAAAGCCAAAGCCAGGTTGGCAATCGTAAGAGGACCATTTCCTAGAGTATCAACAAACATAGATCTAGCCTTGACTTGATCTAGATTGTGGATCTAGGATATAAGATCTAAATCTATCTTCCTGAATGAGATCTAGATATATCTAGATTTCTTAGATCAACATATAGAATCTAGATCGAGATAGCCATGGCTCTGTGGCATTTTCATGACAGGGAGGTTTTGATCATGTGTTTTTCACTCGGATTTCATTCTGCTTTGTGCTCTGGTTTTTCCTGTACTTCAAGCTTCCGGGAGCGTTTCTAAAAATGAAATGGTGAAAGAATGATTCAAGCCTTAATTTTCCAATTAACTATGACATTCATTAGGCCTATTCAATAAGAACTGATATTTTCCTTCAAGGAATAACCATGCTTTGTAAAGACTCCAATATCAAAGATCATTCATGCTAGTAACAGGGCTTCTAGGACAATGAGTTTTCTGAACAATGGGCATATTGTTACCTCACATTCACCTCAACAAAACAATGAAAATTCAAGTGATGTGTGATTCATCAAGAGAACACCATAGCTCCAAGCTTTTAAATGGAGAAGGTGAATCCATACCTGTTCTATCTATGGCTAAAACCTTTGAAGATGTTGAAGATTTAAAGGCTCGACTGAACGAAATTCAGGATGATGTAGTGAGAGATTCATATAATGATGATTCCAGAGAGGAACAGTTAATTCATGCAAAGGAAAACAGTGATAGTTGCAACGAACCACACAGTTTTGTCACTGATTCTACATGTATTCAAAACGAACCACCTGTCAATGACAATGAAATACTAGATTTTGGTAAAGGTCCTTTGAATGGGCACTCTCACGTTTTGAATGAGTTGACTCCAAAACCACAAGCAAACTCCTATGATGTACAAAGTGAAGCACCATGCTCTGAAAGAGTCAGGCCAGTTGATGCAGTTGCTCCCACACAAGATGTTAGTGTTGATGTGAGCAACAGTGCTAGGTTTTCCAAGGTTCTTGAAAATATCTCATTACCCCTTCTTTACATTCCAACAACAAAGCAACTTGTTGCTCAAGAGCAGGCCAAGAGTGACACAGCTTCACATTCTTGTGACAATGCACAGACAAATAAACAAAAGTTAGAAAATAATCATAATGTCAGTGATTTACAATGTACCTCAAACTCAGATGAAACTTTGTACCTGGAAAAACCTTCATTATATGCTGTAAATACCCAAAATAATTTGAGTCCATGTACAGATTATTCTGATTTAAAATCATTAAGTGCTCACCAGGATATTTTTCAAGACTATCTACGACCTTGTGATACAACCTCATCTTCTCATTTGTTTGCTGATGATGTAAGCTTGTCAAGTGTGAGCACTGGTACTGATTTTTCTGTCTCTGCTTTCTCCGTTAATGAGGAATATAGCAGTGTAGAGAATCGCGGTGTCACACAGAATCAACCTAACGAAGATTCAGTTTTTATAGATGTAAACTTGCACTCTCGGAATTCTTTTGATCGTTCTCAAAGAGCATTAACTTTGGAAAACTCTCAGGAAAAAGAAGATTCTGCTGGTACAGAAAACAAGAAAGGACTCTCAAGTTTCAGGTACATATTCTTTAAACTATTTTTAATTGTTATGAAAAAATTGCTATTTTACTATTGTCTAAAGTAGACACTAAAAATTGTCTTTGATTCCTTGTTTTATAAATACAGTCGAACTTGCCGTTTTTCTTATATAATATTTGTCCTATGCACAGCGACCACCTGCCTGACGCGGTCATGGTCAGCTATTTTATGGTACCAAAAGGGCATCCAACCTGATTATATAAATAGTAGTCATTTTCATACACATCAACCACGTAAAAGAAGTCTCTAGGTTTAAAAATCGATTTCGGTAGAAACCCTGAATCACAGCAATTAATAGTATTTATATCTATCTCTTTGACATGAATGCATGACACATCATCTATGTGATCACAAAGAAAAACTGCATCAGCTATCTCGATCTAGATTCTATATGTTGATCAACAAGAAAACATCAAAGAACAGTTTGGTTCATTATTATAACTCATTCCTTAACTTGATACATCGATAATAATGTCATTATCAAAAGCAAGATAACAGGGAACATTTATATTTCCTCCCACGCCAAGACCCCTCCTCATTTCACCCCCTCGACATTCCAAAAATATCATTCATATTTTTCTTTTTGGAAATAGTTGAAATACAGTTGAACCTGAAATGTACGTACGGTCTACGTTCAATATTGTATCAATCAAAATGGATGTGAAATACATGGTAAACTTAAAAATGGATAAAAAAAATTGCACTCAGTTTTGATTGCTGTTGATATGATCGTCTCAATACCCATTTATGGGTCCAAATCAAAACTCTACTTACTCAGTTATGAATGGAATTGCTCAAAACCCACATATCTTCTCTTGAACATTCATGTTGAAATTGTTTGAAGATTGCTCAGAGACAATTGAACGTTTTTGTTTTCTGTATTTTTTAAATTGAAGTTATTGACAATGTGGAACATTGCTGTGTTATATTTTGATACAACATTGATTTCATTGCATCAAACAGACTACATGTAATCTTTAAGCAGCAGTCCATATTTTATCAGATGTTCAGAGGCACAGTGGCTGAGTGGATAGAGCGTCAAGATTTGACGGGGAGCAACCGGGTTCGAACCTTGTCTGCGACTCGTATATCTTGCCTCGTCTGCGACTGTCGTATATCTTGCTTGAGCAAGAAAAATATTTCCAATTGCTTCACCCAACTCAGGTGTAATGAGTACCTGGCCGTTAAAGAGCGCTGTCTTTGTCTACAAAATTGTATCCCGCCTAACAGGCTGCAAATCTCGTCCTAAGTGTTCTGTGTTGTTGTTGGCTGGGGGAGTAAAATGTGATTGTAAAGCGCCTAGAGGCTATGGTAATACTAGCAAGAGGTGCTATATAGATGATCACTTTTCTTTACTTTTACACCAAGCCTCCTCCTTTTTTTACTCTCTTTTTTACGCACTGACTTTACCTTTCCTATCTTTTCTGTGGATTTCATGAACTTTAATTGAATAATATATAAAAATAATAATGGGCCTATTATGAAATTAGGTTTTATGCCTCCAAGTAGTCACATGTAGCCACCAGTATCGTGGCTTTAGCCTCCAGGTTGATGAAGCCACTTTGGTTCTATTTCATAGCTGTACAAAATGCCTGGTTCACTTAGTTTGACTGTGTCTTTAGTGCGTCATTATTGCCATTGGTCACACTGCAATTAATTCAATGAAAAAATACCTGTGATTATCATCCAATGGGCTCATATCTTGTGGACAGCAATTTAAAAAAGATAGTGTTTGAATTGACGTCTATAAAGCAATGCCACCATCATCCCCTTTCCTCCCCACCCCCAACTTGATGATGATCTTTTATATTTGCATAAATCAGTCATCTTTTCATGTTGAACGTAATTGTGTGTTCTTTTAATCCTTTGTTTATTTTCCATACTTTATTTTGTAAGACTCTTTCTGGTCATATTTTATATAATTAAAATTTGCCCCATATATATGACTTAATAAGCTGACAGCTCTGAGGTAATTGTGTAAATAATAGTGTGATTTGGCTTCTTTATTACCTTTGAAAGTTTAGAACCAGTATTATTTTTGCAGGAAATATAATGCGCGTATGGATAATAAGGAAATATGAAAGAGACCTTTTGTATTACATGTAGATGATACAGAATATCCTTTTCGATGCATTCCGAAAAGAAAAGGATACGGTACTAAATCATAGCTCATTATTAAAAGATTGATTTGCTTATTTTTGCAGAATTCTTTTTGGGAAGAAGGTGAAAGATGAGAGTACCCCGGGCTGGAAATTATTCGGGAAGGTTCCTCCCAAAGTCACAACCAATCAAAATGCTCAAGAAATTTCTACAGAATATCAAGCCAAACACAAACCTGCAGAAAAGCCCCAGGCAGTAGGGCAGGCAAGTAGGAAGCAAGCATCAGAGGTCATGTCCACCACGGCTTTGATCCTAGAGAAGAGACCAGAGTAAGAAAGTGTTTGTCAAATATCTGCTATTTGTATGCCGTCAATGCAATGTCCATGAAACAGTTTGTCTTAGATTATTTGTAGCAGTGATTTATGCAGCTCACCACTTTGTCTAGATCAGCTTATTTGTTCATGTCTGTGAATAAGACATAACAAAATGTTTTCAGTCTATAAAGTTTATCAATATTGTCATTGAGAATAACTGTTTCTCATTTAAATGATTAATTGTACTCTTAGCCCTTGATTTTATTCCTTGAAGATAATCCTATATAAGGCTCAGACTTTAAGTTTCAGCAAAAATGAAACCCATCTTATTACATTCTCATCTCTTTTCTAGAAATTTGCCAACGAAAAATCCAGAGGAGGAGGAGAAGCATAGACAACAATATATTAAGATGGTGGAGGCCGCTAAAAAGAAAGGTATGGGATAAATTTTCTATTATTAAAGTATCCTAGATGATTTTACATTTCAACAGTTTTAGGTTTCTCATCTTTATTAATGATACAAGTGTAAAGTGTGTTATGAATGCAAATAAAAGGAAGTTTCAAAGTTGTTATTAATAAATGTCTTGGATTATGTTTATTTCTACCAAATCCGATGTCGTTATCCAGTAACATAGTAGTATTTGTGCATTTATTTATTTTTTTGCAATTTTACAGGAGTTTGAGAAACCAGTTTATTTTCACCCAAAGTCATGTGTTTTTTCTTCTTCAAAATTTTGATAACTTAAATAAAACACACAAAGATGTCTTGTGTTAAAGTTTGAGTTGGATATCATAGGATATTCTTGAGGTACTATGCCTATGACTGACCGTCATAAAATTGTTAGTGAGCACAGTCATTATATGGACACAAAATATTGTCTTTTCAGGGAGGGAGCCAATCGTCTTTCAGTTACAATGAATGCTCACTGTCACTAGCATTGGTGGTGGTCAGCAATCAGGCCCATCGATAATCTCATAGTCATTGTGTGAACTCTTATGTTATCTCCCTAATGGACAGGCCTGCATCTAATGACTTGCTTGGTCAGTCCAATAACCCAGTTTATTTGTCACCCCGGAGGCGGGTTATTTGACGAAGACCTTTGTATTTAACTGTATTTGTATTTATACAAGTAATTTTCCAGTCATGAATGCATTCCTTTTTTTTTAAATGATCAGAACTGAGAGATTCTAAATTGAGGAAGAAGAAGCTTCAGCAACAAAGGAAATACGAAGATAAGCTGTTATCCTTTGCTCGCACATGGACATCAGAGATATTACCAAATTGGGAGTCAATGTAAGTATGAATTGGTTGTTCTTTGTCAGTAAAAATTAATGAAAAAGTATAAGTGGCCATGGATAGGAAAATCAGCAATCTGTTCAGGATTATCCTGAAAGTCAGGGAGGAAAATTAATCATATTCACGTCATCAGAAATACACTTTTTAAGCATTTAAAAAAAACAAACTTTTAGATCTTCTTAGTAATGTAAAAAAGGATAAAACTTGCACTCATATTATATCAAGCTATAATGGATACCAATGTTGATATTATCTAATTAGCGGATTGCATTATACGTTAACGTAAATTTGTTGCCTTCATTTCGGGGCTGATCAGGAGACAGAGCAAGAAGGCTCGTGACATTTGGTGGCTCGGTCTGCCACCCAACGTGAGAGGAAAAGTGTGGATGTTAGCCATAGGAAATGACCTTAACATTACTCATGGTAAGAGGCAGTTTTTATTTTTTTGTTATTACCATATTATATACCTGACAGAAAACAAACAACACATTTCTGGAAGGTCATAAATGATTAAGATCTCTTTTTAAAGGACCTGTATGTCATTTAATTTATTTATATATGCAAATAGAGGACATATTCTTGGTTTTTATGCGTCATACTTTTTCGATTATAAGCCATGCCAGAGAATAAGCCACATATGCCAAATTTGTAAAAAAAAAATTGTACCTTTTTCCTGATGGAAGAGGTTCTTCTGCACTTTAATTGCATCAGGAGTACAGACACTCCTATCCCACTCTGAATAGATTTTTGGTTTTAAAGTGACAGACAATAGTCTTTCTTCTTGACGGTTCGGTTTATTGGTAGATCAAAGGGTAAGGGCCCCATCATCCATACTTATCATGCGCAGCAGATTAATTGATTAGTCAGAAATAACATCAGTTATTGTTTTTCTTGCTTTGATTCAAGTTTTTAAGAAATGGGTTTTGATTATTTCTTCGTTATTTGTTTTTGTTTTATGAGAATAAACAGATTTGAGATTCTTGATGGAGGAAGTTGTTTATGAAGTTTTCATTAAGACATTGAGTGGGGTTTCATGTGAATATTGAGAGTCAGGGATATATTTATGTGATAGGGATATTTTCATGAGAAATCATTAGATTTCATTCCTCTCTTTTGAACAGAATTGTATGAAATATGCCACAGACGAGCAGAGGACAAGATAAGACTGATGGTAGAAGCAGAAAACAACACGTCATGTGAGTCGTCGTTAAAATTGTAGTAATTGATTAGTATTGTAGTAAAAGAGAGAAATTTAAATCTGTCTCCCTTACAATGTGCTATTTTCCTTTTCATTCTGATATGATGAAGGGATAATGCCTGTATCACTTAGTGTTTAGTCCCTTTTTGTGGTTGTTATTGTAACCATGTTCAGTGATTACCTTTTGTTGGTAACTAAGAGGCTTGGAAACACTCTGTCCTACCTTAAGATTCCTCCAATGAAATTATCATCGACAGAGCTGCCCTTCAGGTGAAAGCAAAATTAGACAGAAAAACTATGCCATTCTATTACCAACTGCATACTCATCATGTCTCTGCGGCTATCGTGACTGAATTTGCAAGCTGCGAATTGATCCGGTTGGCTATTCACGAGCCATTACATCCTAATCTTCCTCTGGAAAGCCGAGCAAAGAAATAGGTCAACAGTTGAAGGAAAAGTGGTTACGGTGCCACACAGATAACTAAAGTCAGAATCAGGTCTTTTGTGAATTGGGTACTTTTATGTGTCTATGTGACAGTTATTAAAAAGCCTTGATGCAATTCTCTTTTCCAAAAATAAATTTCTTTTCATTTAGCTTCAGTGAATAGATGATTTAAGCCACAACTTTCCCCTGTATTTTCACCAAAATGGAAAATATGACTAAGGCCATTTATGCAGCACCATGACAACATGTAAAGAGTTGTGTGTGTACATTTTAAAATTGTATGGTTTGCGCTGCTACAAATACTTTTTCTATTGTAACTTTTGGTCATTGTTTTACTCTTTTTTCAGCCGCACAAGAGCTGGAGTCGACTGTTTCTTCAAATAAAGAGGATAGTGTGAATGTGATAAAGCTGGATGTGTCTAGAACATTCCCACAACTTGGTATTATTCAGAAGGTGAAAATTTGAATTTGTTTGCAGACCCCTTCTTATTAGCTTGTTTAGTAATAGTATATGCAATATTGTTGTTTATTTTCTTTTTTCGCATTTGTTCAGAATATAACATTTTGTACCCCTTTGAGCAACGAAGAATGGTATCAAAATTTGGATATGTCATTCTGAGTACACAAAATTCTCTACGGAGGACAGTAATCAGTAGAAGATGAAACATATTTCTTTCCAGAAATGACGTTCTGGAGAAGAATGGAAAAACAAACCCCAACTCATTTGTTGACAGTGTAGAAACTCATTTATAAATGTTGGTTGTGAATCATCTCTCTTATAAGTTAAAGAATAGAATAATGTTGCATTAATTGATAAGGGAATTCAAACTCTAGAGGTTCACTCAAACCAAGCACATGCATTGAGTGCATCCATGAATGTGCCTAAAACACCTGGCCAGGGTGAGAGTCAGACACCCATTGCCAAAAAGAAAAATAAAAAAATAATGGGCATGAGAGTCGAACCCCTCACCTCATCATCGGTAAACAAACATTCTTTGGATTGTACCACTAGGCAAGAGTGCCAAATTAGTCAACATAATCAGGCCGTTCAAATACGGAAAAAATATTGTGTTGATACTCTTGTCATGGCAGATCCAGATCAAGGTAGATCTAGATCTAGATCCTCCTGTCTAGTATTAACGTGTAACCCATTAGCGTTCAGATTCCCCGACCGAAGGCTCTGACCTAGATTCAGTTTCCTGACAACAGTGTTATCCTGGTGTGTTTACATTTTCTGAGCTCTGTGCAGGCTTCAGCGGGGGGTATCAGGAAAATGGGTCTAGTGACATTAA
>JAUEKT010252758.1:0-13018 GCA_031762655.1 Doris verrucosa
TGAAGAATGAACAACTAAGTAAGTCTATCTGCTTGTTGTGTGTTGAAGGTCCCGGATTCACGACGAATAAGACGATTCAACTGTGATACTGCTACATTAGTTGGATTTGTAAGAAGGATTAACAATGTAGTACACTGAAAACGGCATTTATTTATTTGAAATTGATTTGTGACAACCCAGACAATGCATTAAACGGATGCATATCATAGACCATTGTTAATCTTATGGGCGCCGTCATTTTGATTTGATATTATGAACCGGAAGCAACGGTTGTTCAGACCTGTGACGTCAGACTTTTCAACTCTATAGTCCCTCATAATAACCCATTATGTAAAACACACTTTATGGTATAACCCACCGCTTTCAAGTTAAGAAATCTAAACAAAACTCCTCATCCTTTAAAACCTGCAGTCAGATTTGAACTTCATCTTATAACCTGGTGTTCTTCATTGCTGTAGTTAAAAGCTGATTATTCATTGTCACTCAAGAGGCGGTTTCTTAAGTGGAATTTACTGCACAATACTCTTTGTATGATGGTCAATTGCAGATTAGTAGTAAAAAGAGACAGCCTATTTTTATTTTAGTCACTGGACTATTGTGTGCTGTGAAAACACATCCTTACATTCACTCTTTTATATCTAAGAATCGACCATGGCTTTAATTTTCTAATATAAATGTCATCAATTTGAAAAAAATTAAATTCATGGACAAGAGTACTAAAATGAGGACAGAAATATACCATAATGATTATGAAGACTGAAAAGGGCAGCAGGATGCTATGTCTATGTCTCTCGTACACATTTTTAAGTCTGAGATATTTATGATATAATAATAATATGTGTATTATATTTCAATAATTTTCGTGATTAAATTCTCTACATGCTTATCAATTGACTCGAAATTTTCTTTTCAGGAATTGTTCCAGCTAATGGTGTCACAGAAATATCCATCACATTTGCTCCTTTTGAATTTCAAACGGCTACAATGCGCTTGGAATTGAATGTATCTCAGTTCAATTCGAAAGGTGTCATTTGCACTTTCACTGGGAGTTCTCAGCCTGGCTTACTCAAGTAAGTTAATAATGCTTTTTTTTAAGAAGTAGAGTGGTTGAGTCAGTTTCAAGGTAGACAAAAGAAGTAGAAACAGAAAAAGTAGAGTTCCTTCTAGGCCTTGAGAGACTCAAAGAGCCGGAGCTTATCCCAATTTCAGTAACGTTAAGCGGAACAGATGATACAAGATCATCCTCTGGACAGGACGCTAGTCTATCGCAGGTTTTACTTCCCAACTCTTGCTGGTACTCATTTACACCTGAGTCCAGTGAAGTAATTGAAGTAAATTTTCTTGCTCGAGGAAAATACACAATGGTCATGGATGTGATTTGAACCCAGTACCTCTCGGGGTCAGCAGACAGACGCACTAACCACTCGACCACCGTGCCTCCACAGACAGAAGAAGTAGAAAGCTTTTAATATGGTGGACTAATGCTCAACTTGTGCCTTGCTCTGTTTTTATCTGTTTTTTTCCTCCTTATCAAAGCTGATGGAAAGGGAAGTGGATATATGGGTATATTTTAATTTATCAATAAGTTATAGAAGAGAAGCAGGGAGTTTTATAAAGGATGTTGTCAGTTTATATTTGATAACTTTCATATATTTCATGTTCTTTAGTTTATGAAGGGCATATTTTGGAGTTTGTTTTTGTGTGGGTTTTTTTATGCTAATTAAACAACTTATGACTATTGCTTGCAGATATGAAAAACTTACTCTTTGTTCTATTATTTCAAGTTGTGAATAATCATTCTTGGAACCTCTTAAGGAATGTTTCTCTCTGATTGTTTATCTCATCAAGAAAGAGCAGAGTCAAAATCCACAAAGACTTCACATCATCTTTCTTCATTAATACTTGTTATCACCCCATTTATTAACTTAACATGGTTGCTTTAGCTGTGAAAAACAATTTTTTTTGTTTTTTGATACAACTGTCTGACAATTTCCTAGACCTTAAAGATGTATGTATTGTTTTCTTTCTAGGACAAAAACTATGTCAAGTCTTGAAGCTGATATCTTAGATCCTCGTTGTGTTTCACCGTTGGACAGAGCACGGAGAAATCAACAAAAAGCAGCAAGAAGAGTGAAGATGTCAGGCAGTCATCAAAACTCTCAATCTGCCTCAGTATGTGGTTTTGTTTATTTTGTTATGCTACAATATAATTCCTACTTCAGTCATCATTATTACTAAAGTTCCTTTCTCTTTGAAATTCAAAGCCTAATACACACATATTGAAGACAACTTATGTTCATGATAAAATAATAATCTGTTCATGTTACTGTCATGAGATTTAGAAAAATGGGCCTTAGTTATTTTAACACTTAAGGAATCTTTTTTATTTTACTTTTGCCATCAATGTCTAAAATGCATGACAATGCAACTAAACAGGATTTGTTAAAGTGAAAACAAAATATGTTGGAAAGTTATCATGTTGTGTTATTTAACCAGCATCATTTCACTCGATGAGATCTATGAAAACAAATGACAAATTTCAAGCATAAAAGTGAAAATGTGATGGCATTTCCACTTCATTACATGCCATATTCCTTCAAAGGATATCATGATGCAATCTATGCAATGAATCCAATAATTCCCCAAACTATATTTTGCTTTAATGTGACTACTGTCCAAGCATTCCCAAAAGAATAAAGCCAGCTTTCGTGGTGTGATAGTTTAAAGCTACTGCCTATTCTGTTCACACCTATGCATCTATTCCACCACATGTTAGTGTGATGCTTGCATGGTCGCCGTTTCAATGTGAGCACCCAATAGCGGATGCTCAGTGTTCAAATACTGATGCTCAAATACTAGGATCGACAATGTTGATTGTGTAAACACAGCTGTAAGCTTCCTTTCATGAGTGATGATGATGATGTTATAAAGGAATGTTTTTCTTTCAGAAAACCTTTGAAAAAGGAGGAATTAGATTTCCAGCAGATCTGAACACTCCCCACGCAATAGCCAAAGTCATGAATCAGGAGCCTGGAAAACTAAAAGTTAATGAAATGAGAGAAAGTAAGTTGAAAGGTTTATTATTTATTTGTGTTTGATATCATTATATTATATTCTCATGGGTCATTTATACTTTGGTCCCTCTGAAGCCAATCAGCTCATCGGGTAAAAGCTTGTTTTTCACTTCCTGTAAGATATGAAGGAAACAATGACATATTTTATCTATATTTTAGAATAAGATACTAGTAATATACTATCAATCCTCAAGTGGTTGAGTAAAGCGATTGTAACAGGATGACTTTTTTCTGCCTTGCTTTTAATTTAAAAAAACAACAACAACCCACATAAGCTTTAAATGGGTTTCTAACCCAGACCCTCTTGCTCCCTCACTTTACATTCTACCATTACATACTAGGACTATTCATCCCTTATTCCATAAGCTATGTCTGTTGTAATAGATGAAGATTTTCTGTCAAATGTGCTCTCTGACACAACATATGTTGGCTACAAGTGTGTAAGCAAGTTTGTCTAGATGATTACATTTTCATCTGATAAGATTTTGTTAGATGAAGCTTACCCACAAAGCAAAGTATTTGAATGATGAACGATTTTATGAACTGTTTGCAGCGATTGGTTTTGTCAGTAAGGTAAGGAGTTTTCATAACGACAGACAAGGCTAAATTTTGTGTAGAAGATTTTATGTATCAAAAGCAATTTGATCATTGTCGAGGTTATGTTTGGGTTTTGTTTATTTAAGTCAAACAGGGTAATTGGTCCCAACTATTCTGAAAATGGACGAGAGCAAAGCTGTAACTGTCATTGGTGTCAGATACTGCAAAGTAGACACCTTTTTCTGTTCACATTTCTTTGCGATACTCAGAATTGTGGCAAAAGATGGAGTGAACTGCCTGTGCTACTAATTGAACTACCAAGCTGTTTAAAACATGGCTAGCTACTTCAATATAGAAATATCTGCGAAGTGCTAAATTCAACTAGCTTGGGAATTCATTAAGTTTCTTTCTTTGGGTCTTACTGCAGGGTCTTATGTATAAGAAATCATGAAAATTTCAGGAGTTTTAAAGGAAAGCTAGATCTCTTGAAAATGAAAAGTTAAATCTTTAAAAATTGAGTGTTATGATATTGGTAAACTAAATTTCATCATAAATTTCTTACATACCAAGGCACTTGATTGAAAATGGAATCTCTGACAGTACATGCACTTTACATAAAGTAGATTAAACTGCTATCTACAAGCAGTTTAAGGAGTGTTTATTTTCAAATGTTCCTAATTTTGTGAATTTTATACTGTTATTATAATTATCAATAGGATAACAGCCTAAAAGTTGTAAAGCATTCTTTAGCAATCAGTCAAATGGAATGTTCATGTTATCTTCCCATGTTTATTCACAGCCATGTTGGCAAAAACCGCATCAAGTGCATCAACCAGGCAGATGAAAGTAAGTCAAAGAAACTTTACTATAAAGAAAAGGGCAGAGTAGGGAAATTCGACTTGGAGTTAAATGGTTGAGATGTCATTGCTAGTCTTGTCTGTATTGTTTGGATTGAAAGTAAAAAGAAAAAAGTTTATTTTTAACAAAATGAATTGGTTTCATGCATAAGAAAACCGATATGAAATTGCTTTGGTTCTAGCATATTTTTTTATTTTCACAAATGCCTATGTTTGCATCAGTTTGCCTTTTAAATAAAAAAAGATTGTACATATTTTGCATCAGTGTCTTATTATAGGCTTATGAAAGAAATTCTTCAAAGTATGTATGTATATGCATGTATGTATGTATGTATGTATGTATGTATGTATGTATGTATGTATGTATGTATGTATGTATGTATGTATGTATGTATGCCTGCCTGCCTGCCTGCCTGCCAGCCTGTCTGTATGTATGTCTGTCTAGTCTATCTGTCTGTCTGTATCTTTCTCGTTCTGTCTTTCTCTCCCCCCTTCCTTGTCTTGTCATATTTGGGTTAAATGGAAATGTAACTTAGCTATGGATCTTGTTACTGAGGCAAATTTCGGTCTCCTTACTATTTTTTTCCCTATAGCTATGAACATAATTTTAGGCTTGAGGATTTCACACTTAATGATTAAATAATAAGCAGAATTGATGAGGAAACTGACGTTTCACCTCACTTTTGACTTGTTATTTCATTTCTTAAATGACAATTTGAGGGATGATTGTCATAGTCGACGCTATTACGATGTGATGAATTCAACTAGATCTATGGGGAATTACAAACTAATTCAGGCCGAAAAGCAATGAGGTTGGCCAGATCATATGAAAACTACTCAGCAGATAGAGCATTAAACAGAGATATCGAATCCTGAGAAAGTGAAATGGGGAATTTCGTGTTGAAAATTTGACAAGATTCCATTTATTTCTTAGCAGTATTCAATGGAAATCACTGTTTTTTCTAAGTTCATGCGTAAATGGCAGAAGACAAACTCATTGCTACTTATCAAAATTCTGCTCACGTCCAACCTGGTCGGCAAGACCTGTGTCGCTGTCATGTTGCCTACTTCCTTGTCTTTTTTCTCCTTCGTTGTCTCTATTAAAACCTTAAAGTGCTAATTTCTCTCTAGCTATACGTTTGTAAAATTCATATTTTCCCTTCATTGTGACAGCTCATCATCGTTCCCATTTTTAAAGAAGTGTTTTCCTTTCGTTGATCAGAGTCTATAATTGGCTCTGTGACCCACCTAGCGTGGTTGAAACGTGTCACTTAAACGGTTGGATCACCTCGTTTAAAAAAAAAAAACAAACCGACTTCGATAAAATGTGATAAACTTGTAATTCCTGAAAGAATGAAGAAAATCCCGGAAGACTGCCAATATCTTATTTGGTGTTTAAGAAAAAAAAAGAATATTGAAAGAATAAAAAAGACGATATTAAGCATTTTCACTATTTATATATAAAAAAAGATAAATAAAAACCGTTCACGTTAGCGAGAGAATTATTTCAGATTATTTTCTAGATACTGGATAGGAAATAAGTGTTCACAGATTTAAGCGATTCTAATCACTATTCATATCTAAACGTGAGTCATTCAGGTTTTAATTTGTGATTCAAATAAAAGATGAATGTCATTGAAATGTTAAAAAAATCCCAACAAAAAACAACAACAACAAAACAAAACCAAAACAAAAACAAACTGTAACAATCAAACAAGAAAATAAGAACATGAAACAAGAAACGCGAAGTTTTCTACATCAAGCAAGTCATGCCCAATCCACCTGACGTGCACGGGCCAGCAGCGTTATCAGTCTAAGGATACAACGTGCTCTTCATTGTCATCATGGTTCACGCCAATCCCAGGTTGAACGATATCAATTAAAGAAATAATTAATTGTAATCAAACCTAAAGATTTTTCAACCAAACAATCAGCCTCGAAAACGTCGCTTTTAGTACTACACTTTTGTATATTATTTCGGAACTACAGATCTAGCGAGCCATTGAATTTGAACCGTGATCGTGATAGGCAAAGGCTTTGAAGAATTATTATTAATAATGTTTCATTTGCAGAGGTTGGTTTGAAATGATTTAAAATGCGCAGAAGCAACTGATGGGGCTGTACATGATTAGATTTCCTGACACCTCCGCGCTGTGCCCACCGAGATCTTTTCGTCCCCCTTCAAGTTGCTGTCATTCCCATGAGCAAATATAAAGGTGACGCTATTATCCATTCCTTCAGCAAGGCGACACTTTGCTAAAAAAATATGTCTATAATATATGTAAAAAGAATTAGCAAGACAATACGCGAACAAGGCCTAGAAATCCTAACGAACACTTGCATTAAATGTATGGAAAAGTGAGGCAACAAATTCAGAGAGTTGAAATTTAAAAATAAATAGCCAAGATGAATGGAAAGTAATGTTTGACAGACGTCTTTATCTTCAACTCTCGTCTTTGATCGGATCGTTATCGTAACAAAGAAATAAGAAAGATGGAAGTCAGGAGAACGATTACATTGCAGTCTTGTCCGTAGTTGTGAATGACCGAAGGGAAGGACTATTTCCAATGAATAGATGGTATTTCATAAGTTTTTAAAGTCATAGACTGGTAGGGATATTAATCGATAACAAGAAGCAAGGGCATATTGAATGCCGTGTCTACCTTGACAGCCTAATCAACAGGGTTGGTGGCACGAAAGAAGTCATTAAGATCAGAAAGGAGGCACGGTGACAGAGTGCTTAGAACGTCGGACTGCTGACCTGGGGTGTACAGGAAGGGACGGGGTATGAATCTCGTCCGCGACAATCGCGTCTTTTCCTTGAGCAAGAACAATCACTCCTATATAATTGCTTCACCCAACTCGGGTGTAGATCTAATGCGTACCTCGCCGTTAAAGACAGCTCTGTCTTTGTCTACAAAATTGCACAGCGCCTAACAGGCTGCAAGTCTCGTCCTCTGTGTTCTGTGTTGCTTTTCGCTGGGGGAGTAAAATGTGATTGTAAAGCGCCTAGGTGCCAGGGTAATACTTGCAATAGACGCTGTATAAATAAATAGTCATTTTACTTTGCTTTAGGACAGGCAAGGCTAGAGGACCACTCAAGTTGCTATAAAAGACACGAAAAGACAGGAGTATATTCTATTAAGACAAGAGTTGAGACTCTTCAATTCAGGTGTTAAGCGTGTTTCATATTATGGAAGCGAGAGAGATGGAACACAACTTTAATAATACAGAAACTTGTCAACGTATGCCAGAGAAAGATTGTACGCATTCCATGGATAGCTAAAGTGAGAAATGAAGTCATCTGGGAGGGAAGTGAATCTATCACCGCGTCATGCGATTGCAATGGATAGAACATACATTGAGAAGACAGAAGAGTTGCAGCACATGACAAGTTTTACAATGGAACCTTAAGGAACATCAGAAAAGGGGTAAGCCACGAGAAACTTAGAGTAGAAGCGCTTTGAACGGAATTGAATTCGACCAGATTTATACGGATGGAGTTAAGTAGTCCGACTCAAAATAGGGATCGCATTCGTGGTCTAAACTCTAGGAAGAGTAAAAGACAATAACGATGATGCTGTAACGGTTTAAGCATTGGTTGTACGTCATGGATAACACAGCAATTTATTTGCTTTTTATGTTCGTGTACTATATTTCATAATTATAGAAATTGAGAAAGTTTTACATTCCTTAAATCAATAGCATAGATTGAAATTGCTAGATAGAGAGAAATAGAGAGAAAGAACGGTAGAGGTAGGGAGAGATAGACATACAAAGAAATAGAGAGGCATGGAGATAGGAAACAGAAAGACAGACAGGCAGACAGACAGGCAGACAGGCAGACAGGCAGACAGACAGGCAGACAGGCAGACAGGCAGACAGACAGGCAGACAGAGAATGAGAGAGACAGCGAAAGAAAGACCCATAACAAAATACAATGTGGACGCACATTTACGTGCACATCCATAAGTCCAAAATGCCCGTACCTACACAAACATCTATATAAATGCATTTTTGTATTGATTTTTTATATTTCAAGCTGGAAGTCACTATTATTTGATCCTCGTAAAATTTACACTTGTTTAGGTATAAGAAAAGACAAATCATGCTTTTTTTTTCTCACATACCATATGAATGATGTGCCATTAATACAATACATGTATATTGGGTGTCAATAGAGACATTAGAAGATGCTAGGGTACAAACCATCATTACGAACCCTCCCGAAACGAATTCTCAAATCGATAGCATGGATCGACACATTGGAAATAAACAGGATAAATTAGGTAAAGATCATACTCGACTACAAAGCCATCGTAACGTGCTTCAATCGTCATAGAACACTAACTAGTGCAAGATGTGGAACGTATAGAGACCAGCTAAAAGATTATGAATTGAAACCTGTTTTGAAAATTATTGATAAATATCGCTGAGCAAGAAAAGTAAGTAAAGTATAAGATAAGAGCATCCTATTTCTAATTAATTGTTGGTATTTAATTCCATCAGAAGTTAGAATTACGGACAAATAATTCATGAGTATTAATTATATCAAAATAATATCCAATTTGGTACCATCAATAAGAATAATAGTTTAAATTGCCACAATTTCGGAATGCCATTTTAGGTGACTATTCTTTACCATACCGTTATGTCTCCTTTAAACTTGGTCTTGATATTTTAGGAACAAAAGGTAAAAATAATGTCCATGTTACATTGTCTTCCACCAAATTGACAGTCATCACTGGATATAATGAATCAAACTAAATCCCCTTGTTAAAGGTGAGGTTAAACTTTGTGGATTAAAGGTGCTTTTTAAGCTTTTTATGTGTGAAAGGGGATGATAAATGTTTACATTTGCGATAGCGACAAGGTGAGTATTTGATCGATCCTCGTGTGGAGTATAATGGTACTTTGATTGCTCCGTGAATCTTCATGGATAATTGGGTGCAAATGTGTGAAGCGCGTGTTTTCTTCCGTGTGTCCAGTGTTTCCCATTAATATTAGCCATGGTTAATGTGAGTGCAACTTTGAATGCGTTTCAAGCAGTTACTGAACGATTGCAAGCATTCGTCGACGTTTAACAAAGCAGAATTCTCAGAATGATACAAACGGATAAAGTTGGAAAGATAGAATATTATGGGCAAGATTAACTTTGGAAAAAGTCGATCACGGAAGGCATTGGACAAAGAAAGAATGCGTAGTAAAAGAATCTTTTCAGTGGAATCTGCAAGGTGCAAGATAGTGGGAAACCCACGATCAACTCGGAGAATGGCATAGAAATAAGCAGACTTCCAGATTTTGATAACAGAATTGTGTCAGCATCATTAAATATGTACGCTAAACTTTACAATGGAATACTTTGATCAGGTTTGAGGCATTTTTTGGCATGAGTCAGCATTTCATGATATCTAAGTAGGCCAGCCGCTCTGAATAGTACTATTTCACGACAGTCTTTGTCATTGTTAAGAATAGTTTTGCGTCCATCGGAAAAAAGATGAAAAAGTCCTCCGGTCGCCAGATCTCACGCTTAAGAACGGAACAATTATTTTCCTTCATAAAAGCCGGGCATAGAAAGAAAGGACGTATTCACACTAGGCACGTCCAGAAGAAAAGCGCACAATATAGCGTTGAAAACCGAGAACAATAAACTTACTATTATCGTGACATTAAGAAATCGATTATATATTCAAAGAAGAAGACTTCTATCAATGTGTGACAGAATGGTACAACTACTCAGCAATCTGTCCGCCTTTTAGACTTGGTAAGCAAGGTCAAACAAATGCTGCGTTCACTGGAAAAGTCATGGCTCCTCTAACCCATGCTAAAGGAGGCATGGTGGCAGAGTCATTGGGGCGTCGGTGGCCGAGTCGTTAGGGCGTCGGACGGCTGACCAAGAGGTACAGAGTTCCAATCCCAACCGCCATTATCGTACATTTTCCTTAAGCAAGAAAATTTACCCCAATTGCTTCAGGTGTAAACGAGTACCAGCAAGTGTTGGGGAGTCCCTAGACTAGGGAATGATCTTGTATCATCTGTTCCGTTTAGCGCTACAGAAACCTGGATAAGTTCCGGCTCCTTGGATATGTCAAGGCCTAGAAAGAAGAAGAACCCATGCCAAAGTGCCTGCAAGCATTAGATTTAGCTCGGAGATAAACCCTAACATTATTTCCGGTGAGCTTATTTACATTTACTTTGTTTAGTTTTACTCTTTTGCAAATAAAACAAAACAACTCTGGCTTTACTATTATATTATACCACTGTAACAACAAACAAAATTAAAGACACGCAGTTTATTGTACTGGGTACAAAGAACAGGGATGGGTATAGATCTAAGGGCACATAATAAATAAATCCAAGCAGCCGAACTAATTGAAAACAGCTTGTTGTAATGGAAGATAACCTCGAAGGCAATTTTTATGCTCCTTTTCAACAAGCGGACTTCAGTTAGCGGCTGCAATGCTTTGTTTATTATGCACACGAAGGAATACATGCAAGAAAACAAAGAAGATATTATATTATAGTATGGGGGAAGGAAATGAGAATAATGTCAACATTTTTATAGGGCATTAAAAATACGACCAGGTTATATTAATTACCAATAAGTAGGACATGCATTTTCAATGAATGGAAAATAAATCCTGAATACTAAGATGTGAGTCTTTTAATGCAAATATTATGCACGGTCAGTTGCCATCCATGGATTCATAGGATAGACATTTTGCAAAAGATTTGTGGTGCTGTTGACGAATAAATGCAATGGATGAAATGCTTCGTTGGTTACAACAAGTAATTCCGAGTGTACAAGTAACTGATTTGCCTAGTCCTGTTGGGATGACCCGTGAGAATTTCCCGGTGAAGATGGGGACAAACACATAGACCAAATCTGCACTATGGAAGCCCTGAAGACATCGCCTTGTAGCCTTTTGAGGGCATCTTATAAGAAAACCGCATGCGACAGCATGGTTATCAGCTGTTTTTGGAATAACACTCTCTTCATTTGTCAGCAGCCGGGATGGTTTGTTCTATGGCTGCAATCGGCAGCCTTCATTGGTATGTTATAATTTACCGTCTAACTTTGCAATCATCAGGTTCGATCACGTACATCCCAATGAGCATCTAAATATAGCTCATCAGTACATTCATGGCATGAGATTGTTGCGAATTGCGTCATACTCTTCACAGTCTCTTCTGACCAGCTTCGAAAGAGTTATGTACCTGGACTGTCGAATGGACCATGTACCGGTACTTGTACCCTTTGTGAGCACAGAGCAGAACTTCAGCATTGTACAAGTGGGGGTGGAAAATCTATGGAAAGAAGAATAGAAATATTAGCGAATCAAAAGCTTGCTGGGTGCATGTAAAGAACGAATGGAGAGGTGATAGGTAAACTTGAGGACAAAGATGATTGTGAACAGTTTGATCAAAGATGACACTTAAGTTATACAATGATTAAATTTATACAGTGCATCATGCAACGGCTAATAATGTTAAAGCTTTCAATCACTGTGACATGTATATGTATCCTCCATATAACGACGCAATCATAATTCGGGATTGTCGTATACACTAACATGATGTGACTTAAGCATTCTTCTTCTTCTAAAATAAGGCCAAACACTCAAACTAATTGAAAGCTTATCGTTGTCATGGAAAACAATCTCGAACACTTGCTTTTTGCTCCATAACCAAAGGGAGCCTACAAAATTAGTGGTTACACCGCTGTCTGTAGCAACGCGTTCAGGCTTCCTGTATTTCACACAATCTAGGTAGTTTAAAAAAAAAAAGTAAAACTAATGGCTGTCGATGTTGCGGATCTCTTGACAAATAATCTACGTTTGGTAGCAAACAAAAGTAAAACAAAACAAGACAACAAAAATAAACATAATATAAACATCATGAAATAATGGTAGCATGGGAAGTGAAATTTTCCACGATGTCAAAAGTACATTACTTTACAATGGTACATTTTGAAGCCAATGTTATGGGCATAGATAAACCCAATACGAGCAGAACATATTAAAACAATTTTGAAAAATGCTCTTACTCTCTGATTCGTTCATTTTGGTTGAGGATAAAAAAATAGCGTTTTCTGTTATTTTAGTTCCAAACGTTCTGTAACTCAGTGATTGCTTTAAGGCTCCTTTTAATGGGCTCGAGTATCACATCATTATTACTTTAAACTTTCCTCACTGCAAACAGAAATTCAAATATTACACCTCTTTAACAAAAAGGGCTCTAAAAAGCTGTCTGAATATGCGGCCGTTTGATTCGATTGGTATGATCGATATTGCTGACAATGCCAGGAGGTTATGCTAATGTTTTGGAACGTTAGCCGTTTTCAAACGGATGCTAATGTGACACAAAGAAGAACAGTTAAAAATGAATGAAGCTCACAATTTCCACTTGGGATGTAGAGAATAAGGAAACTCAACATAAAACAAGACTATCTCTCCCAGTCTTTCTCTCTCACTCGCTCCTCTCTCTCTCTCTCCCTCCCTCTCTCTCTCTCTTTCTCTCTCCCTCTCTCTCTCTCTCTCTCTCTCTCTC
>JAUEKT010252869.1:0-13015 GCA_031762655.1 Doris verrucosa
TACATCTTTTTGACACTTTTATCCCGAGTAAGTAGTGAAAAGAGTAAAGTTCTTTCTAGACCTTGACAGACCCAAAGAGCTGGAGCTTATCCCGGTTTCTGTAGCATGAAATGGGACGAATGATACAAGATCATGCCCTGGACAGGACGCAAGTCTATCACGGGTTTTACTCCCGAGCCCTTGCTGGTACTCATTTACACCTGAGTCGAATGAAGCAATCGGAGTCAATTTTTTCGCTCAAGGAAACTGCACCTCTGCGTCAGCAGTCTGACACCCTAACCATGTGGCCACCGTGCCTCTATAATAACATCTTAAGATCTCAGTTTAATGTTACGATTTATTATTTGAACAAATAAGAATTGTTTTTCCTTCCTTCCTCGTTGGTGTGGCAGGTCAAGGTCAGCCCAGTGCCATGCAGGAAGCGGCCTCCGTTGTCGTGGAAACGGTCACCAAGACCAGCACGACCACCCAGTTCCGCGGCATCCAGCGCTTCAGCTCCGATGCCAGCAAGGTCACGGCTAAGGGCAACGGCCTGACCAAAGCCTTCCGTGGCAAGACGGCCACCTTCACCGTAGATGCCTCCCAGGCTGGTAAGTTGGGCTTTTGGCTTGGGCTTGGACTTGGACTTGGGTTTGGGTTTGGGCTTGGGCTTGGGCTTGTGTCTGGGCTTGGGTTTGGGCTTGGGCTTGGGCTTGGGCTTGGGCTTGGGTTTTGGTTTTGGGGGCCATTAGGCCTGGTCAATGCTCACTTCCTGGCTGATCATGATCGTTGATCGAGCAAGCAGTTGTGTTCGTTAGTTATGATCGGGCGCTCGTGTCTGTGATCATTTTTATCTTGATCACCCTGCTTTGCTCATGGGCACACGAGCACTCATAAGCGCTCATGAGCACTGCTTAGGTGCACTGATCATAATCATATTGGGCAAATGATCACAGTTTTGATCACAATGTTCATTCCTAGGTAAGGGAAAGTGCGAGGCAAGTGTTTGGGATGGGAACATGGTGTAAGTGTCCTAGCTTGAGACTGTACAATGCCCTACCCTCCTCCCCTTCTCCATTGTTTTGCTCTTCCATTCAGGACAGATAAATTAGCATTAGGCCTACCATGAGGTGAATCATAATACATATACAATTTCTGTCTAAATAAAAAATCTTAAGTTCTCTAAATCTATTTCGTTTACGCAAGGTTATAGGGTATTATAGGAATAAATCTACTGAAATGATAGATTTAGGAGTAGGGCTAATATACCGGTAAGGGATCTTCGATTTTGATGTAGTTTTAGATCTGGAAACGGGTTTAGATTTATCTAGATTTTTTATTTGATGTACATCTCCTACCAGAGAAACCCAGGCTAATACCTGTAATGTGACTTTGTGAAAAGCTATGTTGTGTTGTATAATATAATGTTATGACATTTGTCTATCAAATGTCTTTATTGGTCAACAAAGATGGGGTTTTTTTTATCTTTATGACTTTCTAATTATTATATTTGCATGCCTGACTTGATGAGACTTTTGGACATTTTCTAGTTCTATATTTAAGATTCAGCAGTTAATCATGAATCTGGCCTAACCGTAGTGTTAAGTTCTGAGTCCTGGATTTAATTTGAGTTTTGGTATGCCTCTCTTAGGGTCAATTTGTTTATCTCACTCTGAAACATAGAAAGGCTGGGGGTGTAATTTTCTTGTAGAGAATGGGATCTTGATCCACAGACATGCATGCACCCCTGTTGAAAAAAATATGTTTGAATACATAAGTGCAGGAGTAGGGTGTAGGGTGTTCAGCCTGGGTTCTCATGAGGCGCGCTGTAGGAAATGGTTCAGGTAAGGGAATGTCTATGACATTTTTCAGCAATTACTCAAATCTTATCCTGCCCTAAAACCCGGGCTAAGCTGAACTTTCCTGCCAGCAGTGAGATACTTTTTAATGTTTCCCTGTCGTGTTTCACGGGTAATAACTGACGGACATCATATCCCTTCTGGTACCAGTAGTGATAGTGATCAAAAGTTCAAAGTTCAAAGTTCAAAAGCTTAATTTATAGTCGTTTGTAAAGTATACATTTATGCATTACCTGATTTATATAGATAAATGTAGTATATGGGAGTAAACATTAAAATTTATACATAACTATCACATTTGTAAAACAAATTTAAAGCTATGGTAGCTTTTAACCGACTTATAGTAATAAACATGTTGATTTATATATATATATATGTAAAAATTTGGCCAACAAGAAACGAAGATCCTCACATAAATCACAGAAACGTACAGCAAAAACGGTAAAAGTGAATCCTTAGCGAGTAATTAAAATATGAATATATGAGCATGTGCAAAGTATAAACGTATTTTCATTCAGTAAAATGTATTTGATAGATGTATTCTAAAGGCAAGCATTACATTTGCATGCCTTTCCATTCCAGGACATGATCAAAGACTTGAAATGATTAAAATTGTTCTCTGTCCTGAAATGGTCTGGCGTGTTGTTCCAGAGCACAGAAGCTGTATATTGGAAAGACAGTTTTCCATAATTTGTATGCTTGTTAACGTTTCCTGGTTGTGCTCCCTTCTGGTAGTGGTATACTTTTTAACATGTCTCCTGATTGTGTTTCCCTACAGGCAACAACATCATGTACGTGGGCATGATGGGTCCCAAGGGTCCGTGTGAGGAGCTGATCGTCAAGCACCAGGGCAACCTGCAGTACAACGTCCAATACATGGTCAAGGACATCGGCAAGTACATGCTCATCGTGCGTTGGGGCGACCAGGACATCCCAGGCAGCCCCTTTGCCGTGGACGTGCAGTAGAACCCACAACCACCCAGCCAGCCGCACACCACACGGCACGGTCAACCACAATGCTTCTCACGGGGTACTTTCTGGTTGTTGTTTTTTTTCCACTGTTATTGTCATTGAAAAGCGTTTAGAATCTAGCAATAAACATTTTGTTGGTTATTTCACGTTCGTTCAGTTGTTTGCTTGTTTGTTTTATTAATGTGTTTTACTCTTTCTTGCTCTCTTGGTCTATGCATATTTCCTCTTTATTGGACGAAGGGAGAAAAATGTCTTTGATGAACGATTTCTACTATTGCAATTTTATACGTTTGTATTTTTTTATGTCCGGTTACAAAAGAGATTAAATAAATAGTTTAACTAATTAATGTTTAAGAGAAATTATTACTTAGCACAACCTATTTACACCTTGTTGGATCAAAATAAATGTGTGATGTGAAACGATGTTTTACAAAGGATTTTATAACTTGTGGAATGACCAGTGTATGAAACGAATTTGTGATGCATTTTACATGGCTTTGCTTTTCAACTGTGTGTACTTCATTCAGGAGGTTTTCAATCTTTATCCTTCTTTTGTTGGCTCAGCTCACAAAATAAAGGTAAATTATTTCTCTAGCATTGAGCAACTGACTTCGCACTTCAAAACTTAGAAGTGATTATAAGATAATTTTGTTTTTGAAATGCGGCCATCATTTGGATACACTTCAGTCTCATTTCAGTTTTGATTTTTCACAGCCTTTTTAAAGGCTGTAGTAAAGCTGACCAAAAAACACTCCTGATACGTTTGCCTCCAATAAGTGTTGAAATTGAATGAATTTATCATTCATTTAGAAAAGGTGATATCCATTATGTTCATTCATGACATAGAGTTTAGCTTAAAAGAGAAGGCTTGCATTGTTTGATTGGAGGAAAGAATCTCCTATCATCCTTACTGCACATCCCTCATTCTTGATTTGCTGTATCCAACTGCTTTTGCGTCCCTTCTGTGAAGTGCCTCACATCTTTTCATATTGTTGTATTGAAGTCATTTTGGCAACGTCTTCTTCAGAATCGCGTTTGCCACAAATGGTCAATGGAAGTGTCATTATATTTACTGCTGAAACTATCATGCTGCGACTGCCTGGCTTTATGTGATTTCTGAATTTCTGCCACACTCTCGTGCTGTCACTCTTTACAGTGGAGCAAGCATCCTATCGTTACTCAATTGTTTTGTTCCTTCAATTTTTTTTACACTGCCTTCTCATTTTGAGAATCAAAATCTTCCCATGTTCCTAATCATGAAAGGATAGTACAAGGTTTTTAATCTGTGTTATTTACTCAACTTTGTGATACTTATGGAAAAAGAGCAAAATATATTGGGGTTTTTTTTAAATATATATATTTCTACACATAGAAAACAATTTTAAGTGTGAAATAATATTTTATGGTTTCGTTTATTTTCCTTGTATTGCCAACTATTTTATCATACGTTTCATAAAAGCAGGTCATGAGCTTGTAAATTGGAAGCATTAATAGACAAGGAAAGACCAATTCCTCTTAGTGTCAAACTGTCCTGTAAGCATGGTTGTGATGATGTCACGTTCTTCCGGGATTTGTGCTTTTGTTATTGTTTTTATTTTGCATTATGTGGGTTCTGTTCTTACGTGATCGGGAGAGGCTTCGGTAATGCCGTTTGCCTTTTATTTGATTTGCGAAAGGAAAATGATTCTTGCTTTTTTTTTTTATGTCTGTGACGCTTTCCAACGTTTATATTACAATTACAATCAAAGCTTTCATTTTGTTCCTATTTTATCATTTATTCAATACTTATTGGCTGATTTTGATTTTGGAAACATTTTTGTTACCAAATATGGAGGCAATCAAAGGTTAAAGAATGGTAAGAAAGGAGTGCTCCGTCTATCATCCTATTTTCATTACATTCATTTGGTGTTGTTTTTTTTACCTGATTTGACAAGTTTGTCAATGGATCATTATTCTGTCTTGTTGTCTTTTTGTTTTTATTTTGTTCTTTTATTCTTTTGTTCATTTTTAAGGTCTCCTGAAACCTAAATCCAGAACTGAGGTCTTCCCATCTTCAAACAATACCCGCATATATTTTGTGTGAATCATTTCCGGCTTCGTTAGCTGCTTTGCGTTTTTCACTTTATTTTGGGTTGGGTTTGGGGTGTGTTTTTTATTTGGGTTGCATTTTTTTGTTTGTTTTTGTTTTTCAAGTTTTTGGTGTCTCCAGTGATTTCTGCATAGACTCATTTAGCTGCCACCAAGCTGTTTAAATTTCCATTTTTATAACTTATTGATGGCTTTGAAATCTATGCGTGTTTTTATATTATTATATACATGTATAATACAGTATATGTATGTGCTTCTGTTATTATCAAACTCTATTATGTAAATAGATATAAAAAGGCAAAAAAACTATCATTGTAGGCTATTAACAAATTATATTAATAATAAGATAATCAGTTTAGAAATATTTATTATATATGCTTTTTTTCACATTTAATAGTTAATTTGACACACGAAGTGATCTTCCATTACGTTCGATTTTTTTTTTCTTATTTTGCATTTACTTGCATTTATATAGCAATTTTATCAAATCTTTGTTGGGTTTATTTGTTTCTTTACTTTTTTATCTTCTTTTCATACTTTATCTCTGTGCTGTTGCTCCATTTTCTTTTACACATCTTTCGTCCAAATATAACTTCTCTTTTCTTCATTATGTGATAATTTCATTTTAAGGGCAAAATGTCCTATCAACATATTACATATTAAAATAATATAAACCCATAAACGTGTGTGCGCGTGTGTGTGTTCAAGTTTTCCCCTGTGTATCACAAAGGTGCTATTTAGGAGAAAAGAATTAAGTACTAATATCTTCTTATTTCTATTTTTCTTCAAATGTTTTCAAAGATTTTTTTTTCTTACGTATACTATATAATATTATTATCCTCACTGCATAAAATCTTTCTCTATCTTTGCACTCATCAGTTCATGCATTTTTCTCATAATCATTTACATTCAATAAAAAACGTTTCCTCTGTTTTTGTATTTTTTTTTCAATCTTACGCAACATCGCGCTCCATCAATAAAGCCGTGTTTATGCAAAATATTTTTCACTTTTGTCTTTTCAACTTCAATTTTAACTGATAATATCACAAAAAGATACTTTTACATCTGCTTTGTAGAAGGTGAGTGTGACCTTGTGTGGTGGCAAACTATACAAAACACATTGTTTGTCTATATTAGAAATCAACCGCCCGTGGCACTGATCTTTTCAATGAGCAGATCTAAATTACAACATATCCGCAAAATGTAGTACAGTATAATCTGCTAGTATTGACAAGCTTAATGTGAATATACCATCGTCTGATCTCATGAAGGGGCTTATCTGGTGTTCGTGCACTTCTCAGGAGATCCATCTCAAGTTTTGGCCCTTCTTTATGGGTACAGTTACGCCTAAACTTGTTTGACTCATAATCTTGTTAGTTTCAAAAGCCAGAGATACGCCTCTTTGAGAGAACACAGATGTTGTCACCAGGTGTTCCATAATGGTCTTTACTCAAAAACGAATTTTTTAAAATAGATAATATGCCCCTTTGTGAGGTAGGCGACGATATGAAAATGTTGATAAATGAAAATACAATGCCAAATAGACAAAAGCAAGGAGAGGTGAGGGAAAACGAGGCACTGGTCAGTGACGAAACGGGGTGGGGGTAAGGAGGTGATGCCTATGGAGCGAGATGTGTTGCCACAGTGCCTGTGGCCAGTACTTTATGGGGTAAGACTTTATCTAGCCTATTATACACTGTGCAGATACAAGATGAGCACATGCCCCCTAACTATTACAAGCTGGCCCCGCGGAATTATGCAATTTCTTTTTCAAAAGTATGCGCATAATGATGCGGCCAAAATATCAAATTATGCAAAAACTAATGTGCTCAACCGATAACTATTTTGACTATGTAGTTATATTAAAACTGAATAAATCTTTTTCTAAATGTTGCCAAAACTGAAATAACCGTTCAAAGCTCTTTCTACCAGGTACACAGTATACCTTTGTAGATTCCTATTATAATAAGCATCAAATAACTAACTAAAAAATCTAGTTGAGTTGAAGTTTTTAGAAAATAAAAATTTCAAAATAATTTGAAGTGTGATTGAAAATTGATAATGGTTAGGTTCATGTGCACCACACATTTATAGTTAATATAGTCAATCAAACATGCAAAGGGGGGGGGGGATTAATGTGTTGAGTGTTGAGAATGAAGAAATTTCATTAGGAAAGATATTAAGCCATTGTTTAAAAAAAGACAACCCAAATATTCCGTAGGCCTATATAATAAATTGCAGTTTTCAAATCTCGTCCAACAAAAGTTGCTGTATACAAAATCAATAATTTATTTAAGCTACCCTCTGTCAGCCTCTTCTTGTCTCATTTGGAATTGGATGGGTAAGCTAAAACTACACCCAGCATTTGCACTGTTAGTTGTACTATGCAGTACTTGTAACAAAGATTGGTCTCAGTGAACACTTTGCTAAAATGGGAACCTTGTCGGCCATTGCAATCCAAAAAGCAAATCTGAACCCGACATGATGCTTTTTGTTTGGCTTTAATAGTACTTTATGAGAAAACCGCAAATTATGCGACCGCGGCGCGCCTGACGCGTAATTCCACGGGGTCAGTACAAGTAATGCCTAGTAAACCATATGGCGGGCATGCAGAATAATAAAGAACTAAGTTGTTGATGGTTAGTGTGACATTTTCCCCCATCCTTCTCCACAGACACATAGAAAGGATGTTGATAAAGAGGATAAAGCAGAAAAAAACGTCGATGTAAAGCGGTCCATACACGATCAAACTTGCTTGACACACATGCTTGACTCAAGCATAATATTTGATAAACATTTGATCTTGTATTGATGAGTTTGATAGACAAAAATACTTGATTTCAAATGCTTGATGGATCTGATTTCTGTTGATATTTTTGTCAAGTCGTCACACGAGTTTGATCATGAGTGGGGTTCATCAAATTAGTTTGTCTAGCATTATTTTTTCACGAGCTGCCGGCAACGACACATCTCGCATTGCTCTTCAATTTTCAAACGTTATTTGTTATTTTAAATCACATTTATTTCATAGCAAAACAATTAGTGTGCTGCTGGAAGTGATGACTCAAAATTTCGAAAATCTTTGGGCTAACGCTGTTGTTCCATCTAATTACAAACTCTTGGCACAAACTAATGACTGACAAACAAGTTTGACTGTGTCATAGGCAGACGTCAAACTGTCAAATACATTTGATCAAGCATGTGTGTCAAGCAAGTTTAATCGTGTATGGGCCGCTTAAGAGGTAAAGATACTGAAGGGAAATTTACATAATTGGAAAATATGCCGATAAATCGGTTGTCACTATAAGTTTACATGTATTATACTGTATTTATAGAGGAGCCAGGCAGGTACGATAAGAAATAGGCCTATGGAGAAGTAGCAAAGTTCCTTCTAGGCCTAGACAGACCCATAGAGCCGGAGCTTATCCCGGTTTCAGTCGCGTTAAGCGGAACAGATGATACAAGATCATCCCCTGGACAGGACACTAGTCTATCGCAGGCTTTACTCCCCAGCCCTTGCTTGTACTCAATTACACCTGAGTCGAGTGAAGCAATTGGAGGAAATTTTCTTGCTCAAGGAAAATACACAATGCCCGCGGCGGGATTCGAACACAGTACCTCTCGGTCACCAGTCCGATGCTCTAACCACTTAGCCACCGTACCTCCATACTGTACTATACATACACAAAATTGTTGATGATGCAAATATATAGAGTTAACTCAGTGAAAATAAAACCTGAATTAAATAGTCACAGATCTTTCAATTGTATATGATATTCAAAACAGAAATGTTCCGAAGCGACACATAAAAAAATTTTCAACCTTCTCCTTGAAATATTAATTGGGCTTATATCTCTTTCTCTTCCTGATGATAGTAGTGAACAGCAATAATGCTTTTGCTGGTCCACCATGCAAAGCAAGGTGTGTTAAACGAGAATCCGGGTTGATAGTAGAGCAACATAATTGATTAAAGGTACTTTGCCAGTAAAACTAAAAGAAAAGGTATACTCTTACCAAAGGTATACTTAAACAAGACAATATTTTATGCATACATCATGTATAGCCTTGATGAAAAACAATAACTTTCAATTGGAGAGGTGTCAAATATACTTTTCTTTTTTGTCTCCTTAAGATTGTGAAAGGCGGCAGTGCTGATGATTCTCCTCCAAGAGGATTGCATAACAGCCAGGCACAAAGACCAGATAGCAAACTGCCCTCAAATCCTTAGTCAGCAAGTCATTATCTTTGTTATAAATCACATCATTATGTATTTTACAAATACGCGCAAACATCAGGAATTACTTGTAATAAGCATGCTTATGAGTCAACATGCTTCTGCATGCTTAAAATTTCAGCATGTCTTTTCTTCCAAATAATCAACCATTACTGAGAGTCCACAGAGTTTAAAATCAATGCATTGATTAACTCAATCCCAAAGAAAAATCAAATTTCAGGGTTTCTGGTGTGGGTTTGTGTTAAAAGTAAAAAGATTAAGTTCAGTGATGATAAGAAATACTGTCGTATGAGAAGTGCTATGCTTTACAGTCATTCTGAACGAAGGGTGATGCATCATTATAACATCGTTCCGTTTGACATTCAAAGATCTCACGTTTGTATAATAATGTACAAAAGGATGTGTGTATCATACAAAACATGCTTACATGCTGATACTATACATTACATTTTAAAAAAAGACACATAAAGCATACGATTTCACAATAATTTGAAAGGGCTTTTTTGAGTGTGTGAATTTTAACATTTATAAAATTAAGAACAAGAAATTCCATGTATGTAATAGTCATGCAAAAAGCAAGCTTACACTTTGAAAAATCTTTGCAATAATTAAGCATATCGCCAAAATGATTGACTTCTATTTATGAAAGCATTATTCCCACAGCAAAGTCAAGTTTTGATGGATTTTCCTCGTTCATATTTTTATCACCAGAATGAACCGTTTCACTTTTTGAAAATTATGTGAGCCTTAAAGAAGTGGTGTACTTTCATTCAGGGCCAGTGTCATCCTTTTATCTAACCAGTCATCATTAAGTTGAAATCTTTAATCAGCAGACTATGCAACAAACTATCAACTAAAGATGTCATTAAATACCTGTATGACTCAGCCTTCTGGCCGATTGAGGACCACAATCATGTTACAAAGACTAAACTTAAGATTGCATGTTGAAGATACCTTCCTTTTTCTCTTTCACAAGACTGTTTAACACTTAGATCAAACAAAAATCTTCCATCATCTAATAGTATTTCTTGTTTTCTCATTGGTATTCAACAACAAACAACATCAGCTTTTATGGTCAACAAACTGTTAGCACTATCATTGCTTACAATTTGACATTCGAAAAAGCCAGATTATAGTGAAAATGAATATTTACTGATTTTAAACTCATTACTGGATACCCTCAAAGGTTGTGTGACATCCCATAACCTACGCACAAAATACAATTTATACTACTGATTGTCACAGTCGTAAAAATAAATATTGCTCTCATGAAATGTGCAGACGATTTATTTTCATGCTTTAAAATCCTCCTTTGAATTAAATTTCTTCAATGAGGAGATCACTTCTCCTAAATGGTGCAAACATTTTAAAATTGTAATTTTACTTTTATGCATGACTGTATAGAATTGAATAGGAATAAGCTTTAAAGTGAAACAGCTTTGTTTTGTTTTTTAAAGAAAAAGACAACCACAAAAATAGTTGGTGCTCTTATGTACTGCCCTTTATCTTTGCTGGTTAACTTGATCACAACAGCGATAATTGCATTTCATTTGACTGACAAGTAAGACAGTTAAACAAATAACATTAACAATGTGAAAGTTGAAAAGTTTCCCAATTTTCTTGAATGATTCATCTTACCACAGACTCTCCAGACTTGGCAAAGGGATCAACAAAGAATGGGATTAAAATCAATCAGACAGGCACTTCTATGATGTGAAATTCACACAACTTTTAGCAACAAGGCCACCTCAAATATCAACTACACTGGGTTGAGTCACACACAAACAATTACATTATCATATTACATTTCACTAAATCTTTTTTTCCGTGAAAAAGTATAGTGACTGACGCCTGTGTCTGCTCTCAGTTGTATGTCTATTTCACACTTTATGGCCATTTAACCCTTTATGCACCATTTATTTAGAACTCAAATATTTGAAATAGTTAAAACTCCCTTTAGTCATTTTATAGCACACTGTCAGTAAATGAAACATAAAGAAATTATGCTCTTTCTTTGCTTTCTTTCATCGAAGAGTTGAGATGAGATCCACTGGGTGATTTTTAAAAATTATTCTCATTTAAAAATGTATACCTTTTGAAAAGCATCTTAAGTCTTGAGTGAAAGCAGATTTTTTGCAAAAGTTAGACAAATCATTTATAACCTATGCCTTATAATTGCTTAGTAATTCCTGAAGTGAATTGTAAAGTCATCACTTTGGCCATAAAAGTGAGTTCTATGCAAGTACTAAGAAAAGATACTTCACTTTTCCTTTACGGGGATATATATTGTAACAATATAATACATCTATTTTATCACCGTTCACTTATAACAAGGAAAGAAATAACGTATCATCAGTTCATTGGCATTGGCCTCCATTTACTGATCTTGCATCATCTTGGAAGCTTGATGTGTTCAAGTTTGGAACATAAAACACCCCTGATAAAAATCATTATCAGAATAAAAATGAATGTAAAGGTAGTACTTCCTAGAATACATAACATGTCCCATTTATATTTTATGTAGCGACTATTGATCAAATATAAAAGAAAGAAAAAAGCTTTGCTTAAAAAAAACAACTCTTTAGTTATAAAGTTTTAAAAGACTTACCTCTGTTTCCTGTAAGGAGAACTTTCCTTTGTCTTTTTTCTTGTCTTTCGTCTTCCCTATTGTTTTGGTGGCATCGGCAGCTACAGATGCTAAATGAGCAAGACGAAAGAGAAAGTAAACATGTTGTCATTTCATTAATTAGAGAACATACTAATACGGTTATTATTTATAAGCAAAATCTTCAAATTATAGGACCGCTGTTATGATTCACTCAGTTTTTAAATAAAACTTCACGACCGAATTCAAAAGTGAAACCTTTATTATACAATTAACAAAGCGACATGTTTATGTTAATCAAAGCAAGTTATGAAATTAAAATGAAGGCCTTTGTTCATCTGACAAATTTCTATAGAACTCCATCAGTCCATTGATTACTTTTGCATTCATTTCTTAAAATTAGGAATCATAATCATTCTTTTTTCTTTCTTTTTTTTACGTGTAATAGTTGATGAGATTACAAGGATCCACTCAGGTAAGCAAATAAAGCCAAGTATGCCAATGTAAATCAGAGGGAAATACAATAATTTGACCAAAAGGGACAACTCAATAAGTGGTGGGAACACTTCCACCAACTTTTAAATAGACCCTCAACAAACCAACAAACCAAGATCTAACTGTGTAAGCCAGGAATGATTGACCAAGAGGGAAAAGGCAAATTATGCAATTTGACTCCCGGAGTCGCACAAAGCTGCAAGACCTATGACCAGTCCTTTTATATGCACATGAGGCATAGAACCGCGTGACAAGAAAGAATTAGAAATGAAGTACTGTAGGCGATTTCAGGACTAAAAACCGTTTGAGTGGGACATTGGCCAGGAGATAACATCCCCAGACAGGCGTTACGATGGAATCCGTCTGACGAGTGAGACAGGACTGGGCCACAGGAGACATGGAGGCCTTATGTGGAGAAAGACCTACAGAGGGCGGACTGTTCTAAAGAAGAGGTCACAAGAGTCACTCAAAACAAGGGAGACTGGAATTGTCAGCTTCTTCCCTACATCCCAGAGGGACGAAGAGCTTGATTGATTGATCTCCAAGGCCCTATTACTGGCATTAAATTCGAACTTTTTCCTATGAGAGTAAATCTGTTTCCATGATTATAGAGGTATAATATAGAGCAATAATGCTATTCTATGGTTTCTTCCACATTTACCACACTTAGTTGAGTTTTCAATTAAAGGTGACTTGCTTTAACCAGATTAGTAATAATAATAATAATAATAATAATAATAATAATAATAATAATAATAATAATAATAATAATAATAATAATAA
>JAUEKT010252979.1:0-13003 GCA_031762655.1 Doris verrucosa
AGAATGGGCAGAGGTGTGAAGATGCATAGTTGTAAGAGGAAGTGCAGGTTTATATGCAGGAAATGTGCCGCCTTTCTCTGTATGACTAGAGTAGATAATAAAGAAGATTGTTTCTTCAAATTTCATCATAGATAGGTTACAATGTAATAATAAATTTACATGATATGTATTTTTTTTAATGACATTACGTATACTATGACGACACCTGCAATATTACTCGTACTTATTATACCCATATTGCGTTCATTCTGACAGGATTTTTCTCTTTTTGGTGACAAAACGAAGGGAACGATATTTCGTATAGCGAATATCCCTCAGGCTATAGCCTTTTTACTTTCGACATTACAGCAAACTTGGACGAGGGAGGCTCATCAAATGTTCAGCTGGTAAAGCATGGGAACGTACGACTAGAAATTCACTTTGCTGAAGCGTTACTAAGCACAGTTCTTTTTGACTATAGTGCTTAAAGAGAGACAAAAATTAACACTCTTGAATTAACTCTAGCTGTGGAGACTGATCCCTATATTTCTCGTTACAACGTACAACGGAAGCGTTCTACCCATTGACATTATGCCCAAACCTTACACTATTTTTACGTATCTGCAGCCTGTATCTTTAATACCACGAATACCTCCCAGCCTGGAGAGCATTGAGTAATCGCATTTCTAGATAATTGAAAAGTGATTACTTTGATTCTTATGGACAGCCACCACCAGATGAATTGGGCATCTTTATGGAACAGTATTCAAATAAATATCAATTTAATCCCTTTCAATTACAAGGGTTAAGCTCTACCGTTTGTAGTCATTATTGTCTTTATTATCCCTAGTATCGATGTCGAGAAAAGAATGTGAAAGATAGTGCTCAGCTTTAATGATGCTATGAATGAAAATGATGCTTTTGTTTATGACTTCATTACTCATCAATTTAACAATTTTCTGTATAAATTCAATTCGATAAAAATGTTCCCGTTGAAAGATGTATTAAAATTGAAAAGAAAACGAAAACCCGAGGTTGTTTTTTCTTTGGGTTTTTATTGACATCACAATTTTTGTTTGTTTTTTCTTTTGGTGGCACCGTCAATGAATGAACGAATCCATGTGACGTCATGCTTAGCTACCGATTGCTTTTCCTTCATTTCCTTTACTTCCTTAGAGCTATCAACTCTGCTCACATAATAGTATGGCTCAGTCACAAATAATAGGCCTACGAAGAAAATTAAGTGAACACAAAATTAGTTCTGGCTTATACGGATATTTGCCGGGAAAAATTACCCGACGTGATAAAGACCAAATGCTATGGATGTAGTCGATCATCTGAGTCAAATACACCATGATGTCTGCCTCATGATGTCCGACTGAGAAAGCCTTGAAACGTGTCGGCCTTCTCTTATCGATGCTGTTGATGATAGCACTGTTATAACCAATTGGATACAGCGCTTACCAGAAGAAACAGACTTTGACGATATCAAACCGCTTACAGAACCCAACTATACGAGAACGAAATGGCTTCCGGAAAATGAAAAGAAAGCAAAGAAAACATATTGAGATCACCCGATGAAAAACCTCTATGTTGTCTTTGTTGGAAATGATTGTTTCGTTTTATGTAATGCACTGATATTGTTTGAAATCAATTAATTTAATTAAAAAACAAAACAATTAAAAAAACACAGAAAAAAACAACGCAACAACATGGCGGTCAGTGTTTCATAGCCGCCATATTGCTTTGTGTAATACGTCACTGTTATTGCGCAAATACAAGATGGTGATCGTTGTGAAGCACAATTTCCTGTCGGCCATCTTGTTTTGTGTAGTACGTCACGGTCCTATCCAAAGGCCGGCATTTATTTTTTGTTTCCTTTTCAATTCGCCATTTTGTAACGGTCCAAGTCATGTGATACACAATTTCCTTTCCGTCATATTGTAACATCCGGTCTGCCATCTTGGGCTAGGCCTACTTTCGGTCCACCGCCATAATGTAACGGTCTACTTCCGGTTGGTAGTCATTCTGGGCTACGCCCACTTTCGGTTGGTAGCCATGTCTACTACCGGTTAGCAGCCATTTTGGGATACGCCCACTTCCGGTTGGTAGCCATGTTGTAACGGTCTACTACCGGTTGGCAGCCATTTTGGGCTACGCCCACTTCCGGTTGGTAGCCATGTTGTAACGGTCTACTACCGGTTGGCAGCCATTTTGGGCTACGCCCACTTTCGGTCAGCGGCCATGTTGTAACGTTCTTCTTCCGGTTCGCCATTTTGGATGACGTCACTTCCAGGCCGCCATCTTGGACGACGTCACTTCCTATACGCCATATTGGATGACGTCACTTCCGGTCCGTCATCTTGGATGACGTCACTTCCGACACCCCAGAGGCAAAAAGGGTTAAAATCGATTTACTATACTACTTAGGAAGTGGGCATATAGGTATGGTAGTACATATAAGAGTATGATTTTTGTTTGTGTGCAAAGTTCGCAGGTATATAAATATAAATAATAAATGTATTACCCAAAGGGGGTAGAATATCCTGGGTAGTTATGACATACATGTATATAAAATATGGCAGTGCACAGTTCGGGGTTTGGTGACCATCATCCATGGGAGATATTTTCTTTGGCATTGTAAATCATCTCCATATCGACCCTTGAAAGCAACAATGTCTTATTTGCCAAAATGAGCAAAATGGCATAATTGGTATGGCAGTATAGAGCTGAGCTTCAGCTTTAAGAACAGCTTTGTCTCATCTCCATTCTCAAATTATAAGAACTAAAAGCAAAGGAAAACTTTTTGTCTTATGCACCGAAATATAATATAATTGAAAGCAAGATTGTCTTAAATTCCAGTGCATTTTTGTCTTGCGTTTCTTTCCTGATTCCTTGAGATCAATTTTGTCTTATAAGCCATGATGTCCCACAATGCATTCTGTTGTGCTTCTCAAAACAAAATGGCAGCCTCCAGGAGACAACTTTACACTGGGTCTCAAGTCATGGGATTACTGCTGGAAGGTAAGTTTTCAACATTTTTTAGCCTTTTTAAAAACTTCAAACTGTTATTATATGCCTATATTCTATAAATTCTTTTGACTTGATGAATTGCACATCAGTAGAAGCCAACTTATGAGTTGGTAGATAAGACAAAATTGCTTTCACACGCATTAAAATTGACCAGACGTTATTATTGTTTAATTAGATCTAGATCTAGATCTATAATAATATCTAGAATTGGGTCTAAATTTCTAGATCTAGACCTAGATCTACTACTATACTACTTAGCATCAATGGCAATCATTCTGTGCCCTTTTCCCTTTTCATTTTTCATTAAAATTAAGTATGATTGAACGGAAAACATTCCCAGTTTCTTCTATACAGACTGCTAAACTTGTTTTAAAACATGTTTTTTTAATTTTAGATTCCGGTGACTCCATGGAATGTTGTTCTGATAATCAAGAGACTGACATAGGTTCACAAACCACATTAATTGAGGTATATGATGATCATTGTGACAGTCCAAAATCGCCAAAGACATTTACAGAGCTGATAACAGTGGAAAGATCTAGATCTGCCTGTTTGAGTCCTAAGCATTTGATGACTAGATCCATAACAGAAGCAGACAACCCAAACGGTGAGTAAAGTCTAGATCTATTTTTTTAAAAACCAAACCCACTTTTACTTTTTAAATGAACAGGGGGAGGACTTTCGTAATACATCGCCACTTCAGCCAGAGATCGCATCCACACCATAGTGTACCAAAGTGGCGATGTATTACGGAAGTCCTTCCCGAACAGGTGGCCTATCGGTTACGAGCCATGCACTTCATTGTGTATCCAGCAACGCTGGGCATGGTCAGTGATTAAATGGGTGACCCGGCTGGGTGTTCTTCGACAAGATACCATTGCATACAGTCATAGTCGGCCAATCATACGGAGAGTGGTCTCTGGGAAGGGCAGGAATAAAAATTAAAAAGTTTCCCACTACCGGGTTTGGTGTCCTAAGGGACAACGCTACAAGAGCTCACCGCTCGTATGGCGCCCGATCGAAACAAACAATTAATGAACATGAAACCATTTTGAAGTCAAAAGCTTTCTATATATTTCCTGATATTTCAATAAAACAACATAGAGAATGTGTGCTGCATAGTATAAAATGACATTGGTTATATAATAAACATTTTTTTTTATACAGGCAACCATCTGAACCTGCAACAAAAGAATGGTACGGAAGATGACTTGCAGACTGGAATGGAATGTAATGCATTGCAGACTCATAGCTGGTATTCATAGAGGTACGTTTTTGGTAGTAAATAAGCCAAATAAGTTGTAAAAACCACATAATGAATAATATAATCATACAATGACATAAAAGAAATGTACTTTGTATTGATCAATATTAACTAGACATTATTGTCCCCTCCCTTTCTTTGAATAATGACCTCTTTCTTCAGAATTTAACGATGAACTTGTCCAAAAACAAAATCATAAAACTGTCCAGTTTCTTTAATATAATAAACACTTCATTTTGCTTGAATTGTTAATTGAATTTCATACAGTTAACCTTTTTCAATTCTACAATGATATCTTTCAATGTTTTGTACTATGTGCTTCATATTCAATTACAGACTGTCCAAACAGTGATTCTGATACTTTGTTCAGCGACAATGATGATGATGATGATCCAACATACAAACCTCCAGGTACACAGCAAGCAGGTGATTTCCCAAATTATTATCTTAATTCAATTCCTTACTGAAAGTCTAGTTTGTCCGGCAATAAGTAGAATAAACTGATGATTGCTTTTATCTGGCTTTATATTAAAATTCATCTTAAGTTCAGACAGTTTTCTTTCATAAAATAAAATCATTGCAATAGTTATAACAAAAAAATGCACAAATTTTGCATTTATAAACATTACAGAGGAATCATAAATTGGATCACGTTATTTAGAGGGGGGGGGGGGGGGTGTTGTAAATTAAGGGGTTAATGGGATATGACTAACATCAATATGGCATTGAGGGAAGTCTTATATATAGGTGCTCTTAATTTAGGGGTTCCACTGTATTACAATGAAGATTTACTAAGCTTTGCATGAAGTAAAAAGAAAACAAAAAAGGTTTTAAAATGTGCGAATGAATTGTTTATGATGGGCATTCTCTACAGACTCAGACACAGACATAATACCTGCGACAGATCTGGATGACTCAAACACTGATGAGAGTGACTCAGAAGCTGCACCTCTGCACCCATTGCCTTCAACTTCAACATCTGTAGCATCTACAGGTATTGATTACAATGTCTCTCTTTGTGGCGTTTCTTTCGTGTTGAAAGTGACAACAAAATGCTTTAATAACTAAATAAATAAACGTTTGACATTTTTACACTCTGTTTTACTGTCATTTAGTGTATGAACTTAAATACTTTTACAAAAGTAAAACTCCCCGGGGAGTTGAATAATACTTTTGTTTGCAAAGGCCTGCCAGGGAAGATATCGATGTAAAGTCTGAGAGACTGCGAAAAGCGGTGATACGGACTATAAACACCATCTTTATCTTTATCTTTAAAATGATGAACATGCATCACATGTCTGTACCACAATTGTCATTGTCACACTGAATGATAAGTGTTAAACAATTCTGACTCATAGCTTCCATGATAAACTCATAGCTACCGGTATCAAACAAAATATTCATCTCATCATTATCACATTTCACTTTCAGCTCCTGACGCAACTATGAATACCAATAACGAACTGACTCCAAACAGAAGCAGAAAACGACAACGGCATCCAGACAATTGGAAAAGAAACCAGAGAAGCGAGTCTTACAACTCAGGAAAGAATAAAAAAAATAGCTTCAGTTGGGTGTAGTTGTAGAATGGGTTGTGGGAAGAAATTTTCTGAAGTGTCAAAAACGCCGGCGTGATTTTGTCGTTAGCCATGTTGAAAAGAAAACTGTCAGCAGCCCTAGAGCAAAGAGACCTGTAGCAAAGCGCAAGTTCAGCCAGGTATATAAATTACCACAAGTGCATGGGCCACAAATCCAGGTGTGCAAGAATTTTTTTCTCAACACACCTTCAATATCAGAGTCTGTTGTGAAGTACAATTTGAAAATCAAAACAGGATGCACGATTACACCAACAAAAACAAAGACAGCTCACAACAAAACAACACCAGAACAAAAAGAACTTGTTAAAAAACATATCAATAGTTTTCCTAAGGTGGAAAGTCATTTCTGTCGAAAGAACACATCAAGAGAGTTTTTAGAATCTGGACTCAGTGTGAAAGAAATGTATCGTTTGTATTGCGACTTTGTTGAAAAAGAGGGTCAGAAAGACAAACTCGTTAAAGAGAAAATTTATCGTAACATTTTCAACTGTGACTTCAATTTGTCTTTTCATGTTAGATCTAAAGATCAATGTGATTTTTGTTCGAAATTTTACCAAAAACAAAACTCTGAAACAGCCACAAATGATGACACTTGTGCACACGAGGATCACATTAGGCGTAAAGAACAGGCTAGGGAGAATAAAGAGTTAGACAAAAAAGCATCAGATAGCTTGATAAGTGCTGTGTTTGACCTTCAGCAAGTCATGACATGCCCCAAATTGAACGTCGGATCAGCGTATTACCTAAGAAAGCTGAATCTATATAATCTCACAATCTATGAGTTTCAAACTGAACAAGGAATTTGCAATACTTGGACTGAGGCTGAACATAATAAAGGAACTAATGAGGTGACATCCTGTCTCATCAAATGGCTTTTAGAGAAGGACGAACAGGGATACACAAAAGCTATCGTCTATAGTGATACATGTGGTGGTCAAAACTGGAATAAAATAATGTGTACTGCTTTACAATGGTTTCTCGAAAAGAAGGCAAAAAATATGTCAGTCACTGAACAAAAATTTTTCGAAAGTGGCCACAGCCAAAATGAAGGTGACTCTATGCATGCCTGTATTCAGAGAGAATTTTCTAAAAAAGATATATGTCTTCCGTCTGGATATCATGATGCAATGAAAAATGCAATCAAAGAAAAGTCTAAGAAAAAATATTTGGTGCACCTAATGAGAGATTCTGTTTTTGATTTTGATAAACTCAACAGAGCACTTTTCAAAGGGAATGCTTTTTCGGGAATTTTAACCGTCCATCACATTGTTTACAATAAAGAGAATGGTATTCAATTTGCTAATGAGATTGGAGGCCCGCTCTTGGAGCGAGATTTTTGGCAGAGGAAAGAGTTTTGAACAAGCAAAGGTATTTTTTGTAAAACCCTCTGACAAAATTGACGCATCAAAGAAGCAGGATCTGTTGAAACTTTGTGAGCATTTACCTTTGGATTGTCGCATGTTCTATGCAAGCCTTTAAACTAAATTAAAGAATGTTATTATATTTGCCCTTAAAATGTTTTTGTGTTATCGAGTATTATCATTCTTCGTGTTATGACGCCTTAAAAGTTAAAATATAAGAATTATCATTCTTTGTTGCCATGCCTTCAAGTATGGGTCTTAGTCTAATCATTCAATGTATTATCATACCTATTTTTGTGCTTATGACTTTTATCCATGCCCGGATGTTTAAACAATAAAATTGTCCGAATAAGGTCTACAGTTCGTTTTTCTGGAATAAACTTTTTTTTAACAATATTATACTTATTATTGTTCTTGTTTGTTTTTAAATTTTATGTAAAATTGTCTTTTCATGTTAGATCTAAAGATCAATGTGATTTTTGTTCGAAATTTTACCAAAAACAAAACTCTGAAACAGCCACAAATGTTGACACTCGTGCACACGAGGATCACATTAGGCGTAAAGAACAGGCTAGGAAGGTCGTTAATGTTGTTGTTTTGATTAGTTTTAGTCCAACTTTAAAACATAACATTAAAATGTACACAATCAAATCTCTTAATAAGTAAAAAATGTCTTAAGTTTAAGTAGTATGCTATCTAAATAACAAGTGCTTGAATGCAAAAATGTCTTAACTTTTCAGATAAGACAAAAATGGTAAAGCCACGTGATAGTCACTGAGTGCAAAATTGTTCTTATGACCAAAATAAAGCAAAATAAGAAAGTGAGATGAACTTTACTGAAAAAGAATATTGTGCATACATTTTAATATGCCTAGTGTTTTAATTAAAGATTAAACAGACTGAAAAGTACGATAGAACATAATTAGAACTATAGCGAAACAATGAGCCAAACTTAAAAATCCCATTTTCTCGAAACAGCAGTCATAGCACATAAGACATTGCTGCTTTCAAGGGTCGAGATATTCTTAAAAAGCACTATAGGCCAAAAGGAAAATCAACAATCATTTCCTTATATCAAGAAATAATGTCACTAACCCTTCTTTCTCAAAATGAAACGGTCACGGACTACATTATCCGAGCAAAAACAGCCTCAAATGCCCTGAGACAGACAGGAGAGACAATGTCTGATTCGCTGTTAATTTCAATGGTGTTTAAAAGATCTCACAGAATCGTATCAGTCCTTTATAACAGTCACCACTCAGAGAGAAACCCCTCAGCATTTTTCTGACTTCAAAGAAAGCCTTTGTAACCAAGAAGCTGTTCACGCCAAGGATACATCGAATTCGACAATTAAGACGTTTCATCGGCAGAACCAAACCCCAGCACACCATAATCGCTGGTGTTCTTTCTGCAAAACCAGATTGCATTGGACAGACCAATGCTACAAGAAACTACCATCATCCAACAATTTGCACAGCTCTGCTACCATCGATAGCACATTTGGTTTTGTTTTTTCAAGTAAAACCCTGTTCAACGTAAAGGTGATCTCAGGGTTTCCAAGCTGACCTATCTGGGTTGCAGCAGACTGCGTGACATTAATTTTGTGTGTGTATAAAACAAGCTTCTATATATTTCTGTAAATATTATAAAAATCCTTTGAATCTGGCAAAAATTTGTTGCTCATTAAGATGCTAGACTTTTGTATAAAAGCCAACTCCCCGAGGAAAGTTGGAAATTGTCTCTGGTTCACAATGCCAATAGCAGAAGGCAGGGCTCAAAGTCGTACTGTACACAATGAAAATCATCCACCCATGACACAAGGTCATGCAAGTAGTAATGCGAAATTCATAACAGAGACACACACTGGATGAGCCAATCCAGAAGAAAACAAAATCATTATGCCAAACAGGCTAACGTCAGTGAAAACGACCTACCCGATCATCATAATTTTACCTTCATGATAGAAATACATGAAAAGGACTTTGTCAACAATACATAATTATATGAACTTTAAAGACTGCTTGTCAATAGCGGTGTCTCAACACAAATAGTATAACAAGCAGAGAACTATTCTTTCTTTCTCTTCAATATCACTTTTATGTCTCTTGTTGAGTTATCATCATGACACATGAGTAGTAGTCATCTGTAGTGTGTCTTAGAGTTCTAAGTTAAAAGGCCCATAAAACTATAAAGAAAAGAAACAAAACGCATCACCCTGATATGTAAAGCTGTGGAGAAAGCCGCTAGAGAGGATACCATCCATGGGACCCAACGTATAAGGGCCCTGTGGAGGGAATACCCCAAGACCATAAATGCCTTCATTTTTCTCAACGGCCTTGGCGAGGAAGTAGATGTCACCAAAGTGTATGTTGGTGGCATTCCAATTTCCGTCGCCAACGACGAAATATTGAAGGGTTTGAAAAGAGCCGGGTTCAAGGTCCACTCCCGGCTCACCAACGAGACCATTAGGGACCCAGACGGCAAGTTGACAAACTGGGTGTCCGGCCGGAAAACCTGCTTGGTAGAAATACCAACGACCCACATTTCTTCTATTCAGGCAGGAAGGTTCTCCGGTTTCATCTACTACAAAGAAATGGAGAAAAAAATTCAATGCAACAGGTGCCTGGAAGAGGGGCACAAGGCAGTAGACTGCAAATCAGAAGAGCAATGTCGGAAGTTCTCCTGGACTGTACATTGACTGTGAGTGTGCCCAGAAATGCATTAAAAAAAACGCACCACAACCACCAGGGCCACCGAGGAAAGCCATGCGCGGTATCCCAGTACCATGAAGTGTGAAAGATTCATTGGGAGCGGAAGCCTAAAGGAGCACTTCACAGTGACATTCACTGGTGCTGGGGCTTTCGCCTCCACGTACGCCACAGTTTTTTACGCAAGACATGCTTGAAAGTCATGCCCAATGTTCATGTAATCCCACCCCACTGTAAATAATATAAGAGTGTATGACTGAGCGAATGAATGAGCATGTCAAGCTGAACAAAAGTTTCAGCTCAACGCTGTAAATACAAATTTTCAAGCAAATAAACTCCCCTCGGCGATCATGGACGGCAATCGTCACACCAAAAAGAATCCGCCGAGGGGACGGCATTGAAAAAAAACCCCAAACAACACATTTAACCGTCCCCATTGATGGGAGAGGTAGCCTGTCGGAACTCAGCCTATGCTCTCAAGTTTGATTTGATTGTCTTCAGAGAGCTTGCTGCCACTGTAGGTTTTCGTGCCAAGAGTGAACTCTTTGCTGCCATCGGGAAGGAGGTACCGTGTTCCAAAAATTAAAACATTGCTTTTCAGAAAGAGTTTTATACCAAGATATTTTCCATTCTGAATGAGTAAAATGTATAGTTTTCATATATTGATACTTTAAACTGTGATATGATCTGATATAGTACTATTTTCTTAAAGGTCGTAATTGTATGATTCTTGCCAGGGAGAGAGAGACCCAGAGACATCATTTCTCATTTGGTTTTCAGAGAGGAAGGTAGTGTATGTGCTGTGTGTCAAGATAGTGTTGATACTTTGGAAATTAAGGATATAGAAGATAACTTTGATTCACATAGAAAATTATTGGATTATTCTAGAAATAGTGATAGATTAATTATACCTAGCAAAATGGCAAACATTCCTCTACCACCTCAAACTCAAGAAGAAGTTCAATTATTAAATAATTGGACAGCTGATGAATTAGTTGTTCTTGAAGAGCATCGTATTCATCATGAAAAAATGTTAGCTCTAATAAATAATGCAAAATCAAATGGACCTGAGATGTGACGTGAGAGATCTGAGGTTTCCCAGACCTCATGCACGGATCATCGACGTTCTGAAACGTATCAGAGAACACATTCGACGCCGAGACGTGTCCCGTCAGCAGCAGTTCTTCAGTCAACAGATGGCAGTAACATGAAGACTCTGTTGTCCTGTGCGTTTTGCCACAAGACCCATCGCAGTTCTAGCTGTTGGAACCTCAAAAAGATGTCCGTCAACGAGGTGAATTCAATTCTTAAGGCTGAACGTTTGTGTTTTCATTGCTTTGGTAGCAACCATCAATCCAAGAACTGTGTTAAAAGGTGTACCTTGTGTCAAGGAGCTCACAAGTTTTCTGGCGGTGTTTTTTCAGGAGATCTAATGACGTCAAGAGCATCCTTGATAAATGTCCCCTCTCCAACTTGACCGGAGAAGGCTTATTTGGCGACTTTGAGTATGACATAAACAAGCGACGCCATTCAACCACACACCACAGATCAACTCTGAATATGTGGAAGCATAACCAGACTGATGCCGGACTAAAGAAAAAAAGTGGGAAAGAAAGACATTCTCACCTCAGCTCATAAATGTGGAAAGGACTTAAGAGAAGAGCACAGGGAGGCAGTAAGGCGAGAGAAATGAAAAGTTTTGAAAAAGATGGAAGAGGATGAAAAAAAGAAAAATGAAAAAGAAATGTCGACCCTAGTCCAGAAAAGTAAGACCCAGGACGAAATTCTGAAAAAGGGGCTCTGCCAGTCTGAAGAAGATGCGTTCGCCATGAGGAAAAATGGCACAAAGGAAGATTTGAAAAACCAAATAAGGTATAGAAAATTGTTTGTGAATGATAAGAATCTGAAATTGACAGGAACAAAGCAAGAACTTTTTGATACACTACTGGAATGCATCTCTGGCAAATAAATGCAAGCATTTATTATAATGTAAAAAAATTGTCTACAGCGCTACCCAAACTCAGCATGACAGAACAACTCCTACTTCTATGTTTTAAAGACAGAACAACTCCTATTTTTTTGCATGTCTTTAAAAACTTTCTAAACTTACGACATGACAGTCTTCAAGAGAGCTATTTGCTAGATAGATTCAAATTTCTTTATTTTCTCACCAAGAAGGACAGGGATGTAATGTCGCGCTTGCTATGGTCCATTTCTATTCTGATTCTTGTTTTTAGTTTTTAAAATAGTTGTTGCTATGGGAGAGAAATTCACTTAAAGAAAGGACGTGTAATAAAACCGTGACTGCCACCAAAAGAAGACAAGCTTGGTCTGATACATCTTTCTACCAGCTAAAATAATTAGAATCTAGACCCAAGCCATAAAGACGACGGTCACTGTGTAGGACGGCAAAACATGGCCAGGAATAGTCAAGGTTGTCGTATCATCGTCAAGTTTAATTCACGTAAAACACAGGGATATGGTGATCGCTAACACGTCTCCAAGTGAAAGGGACCCGATTTGTACTGACAGACGACTTGACGGCGGTAAACATTCAAGGCCTGAGCCGTGCCAAGGCTCACCCTGTGGTGGACACGGCCTTTGCAGTTCATGGGAAACTGTTTGTGGTGACCAATGATGGACAGAAGTGTAATAACATTGTGTTTCATTATGTTGAATGAACTTTGTTATGGTACGGTGAGTAGTTGTGGATTTCCGGTGAATGGAGGGGTGTTAACAATAAAAATGTCAGTTGCCCACCTATTGCTGTTTTCTTCCTGAGTGTGTTCATTAAATACATGTACAATGTTCTTCCAATGCTTATTATTACTTAGCTACAAATATAACATTGGTGACGAGGAGTAAAATTTGAAGTGCTGGATCTAGATCTACTACGTTCCTTGATCAATTCCAGTCCTAGATCTATCGACGCCACAAATAGCAATTTGCCATGTGTATGCTCAGTCAGTGTGTGTGTGTAAGTGTGTGTGCGTGTGTGTGTGAGAGAGAGAGAGAGAGAGAGAGAGAGAGAGAGAGAGAGAGAGAGAGAGAGAGAGAGAG
>JAUEKT010253090.1:0-12999 GCA_031762655.1 Doris verrucosa
ATTATTATTATTATTATTATCATTATCATTATTATTATTATTATTATTATTATTATTATTATTATTATTATTATTATCATCATCACCATCCCCTTTATTCTAATATTAGTATGTTTAAAAAACGTGATTGTCGAACGCCTAGAGGCTAGGATAATACTGGCAATAGGCGCTATATAAATGGTCACTTTATTTTCACTTTACTTCATTTGGGTTGTGGAATAAAAGTTGAACTCCCCCATCCAGTGTATTCGGACGTTGCAGTGGGTCCACCTTACAGTTTTCCTACTACTACACTTGTTGTTACCTCCCTTCTCTTGTGATGCCAATCTTGTTTCACTTTAATTCTTCTCACCTCTTCAAGCCAGGAAAAAGCTGGTAACTTAATTAAAGCAATGTCTGTAATAACTGGGTCATCGTTGTGATAAGAATCTCTATATTATTGATTTAAACGATATCATTTTATGGCAGAGTAACTGCCTTCTTTCTCTTTGCACCTCACGCAGCCCTTTGCCATTGTTTTTTCACAGATTTCAAGGGCAGGTTACTCAAAATTAATATTTATGTATATTTTAAGTTTTAATATTGCCACTTTTGCCTTCCAGTTGTTGTTGATAGGGCACTACGTAATGTGATTTTTTTCAGTTAAATCTCCTGTTGACTTCCCCAAAATGAATCTCTCCTTCCGTAAAATACAAAGGATTACAGAGAAAATACATATGAAGGTATTTGCTTAGTCAGTGAGACAAACGTTTTGCTTGTGTTTACCATTATAATGCTTTGTAACAATCACAAAAACAAAACAGAACAAGATACCACTCTTAATCCAAGCAAGATTTGAAAAACCTGATTCCATGTTTTCAAGTAACGATAACAAAGCACAAACAGAGAAAAAGATGATGTGTAATCTGCAGAAATAATAGTATTATTATTATAATACAAAAAGTGTTCTGTTTTTTTTACTAAAAAATAAATTGAGGTAAGCTTCAAGTCTTCTTTTGAGGAATATTTGAGAGAGAAAAAAGTGAGGGCATTTTGTGTAGTTTTGTCAAATTGAAAAAAAAAACCCGTAACAAAACAAAATCCAGATCTTTTGTAAATGAGAATTCAAATTATGAACTAGACTTTTCATTCATCACTGCCTGAAAGTTAAAAGCACTTGTCTGTTCATCTAAGCAAAAATCTTCATATTGAAAAATCTGCGTTAGTGTTTTCTTCTCAATATATTAAGGCAGCTTATTTACTCTGACGTTCAGAGAAATCTATTCAAAGATTTAATAACCTTTTTCATATCTTTGTTATAATAACTCCTTAAAAAACAAACTATCTGTTATTGAAATAGCTATTGTGTTGTTGAAGGGGTTGGATTTCTGATTCAACTCTTACTAGGCCTACTTGTGAGTTCCATTATTTTTATTTCACTGTGTGACTCAATTAAGTCATCAACACCACCACTATGTTACATCCTATCCAATGACAAAAATGTAGTTTTTACAAATACAAAGCGCTACTCATGCAATCCAATAATTTCAGTTCAAGCATGAACAAAAAGAACAATATGTTTGAAAAAAATAACAAAAGGATAAAAGAGTGAATGAGAAACAACTTAAAGAGAGAGAAAAGGACAACAATCCATTCAAATGTTCTGTACTTATATCCTTTGCACCAAGTTAAATTTGTTTTGTAAGAAATTACGTTGTTTACCTAAGAAAAAACGCAGATGTAAAATTGACTTCTTTCTCACTCATTGATGTTCTTGATTACTCATTTTCACACCAAAAATTATAAACTGCGTTTACCTTACCATATCCTTCATTCAATGTAGAGCAAACTACCCACAATAATATTGTTGTAATGAGGTCAATAACATTATAGTTTGTAAAACCTGTCCTTGTTTCGTCAGGTCTTGCATTTAGCTTATAATCTAAGCTTTTTTCTCCCCTTTCTCTCTTTTCCTCTTTGGGACCATAATATAAATACTATCATTACGAGATGTTCAGAATGAAAGTGATAGAAAAATGTGAACCTAGAATATTATGAGAAGAAAGCTCTGAGGAGGAATTGAGCACTGACTGAAGGAATTGATGTAATTATGATAAATTCTGTAGATGTGTGATTTACCCAAAGTTTGAATTGGTATGAATATATGGCGTGTCTTCTTAGAAACCCCGTTTTAAAACCCCTTTTAGATGAGGCCCAAAGTCAGAAACTGACATAACTTTTAAGGGTAACAGATGCATGCCTTTTTGAGATCCTTTCATTGACATTGACTCCTACCTAACTCAAATCACAGTTGGATTGTATTGCAAGCAAATCCTGCAACGTCATTTCTTTCATTGTTTTAGACAAAAGCAACCTTTTGATGTCATTTATAAACACTTATAAACCATTCGTTTTGAACAAATAAAAACAACCCCATTATCATACAGTGGTCACAAGTCATTCAAGTTATGCAAAGAATGATAGTCATTGACAGATATTCTTGTTTTCATTTATTCAAAGCTTCCCCGAGGAACTCGAAGACGCACTCATGAGAGGACCAGATTTTTCACTTTATTTCTTTGTTATGTCAACTAAGGATCATATTTTTCCAAGCTGACTGCTTTGATGTGGAGTTTCCTTGTTGTTAAATAAAGAAAAACGCGCCAAAAAAAAAAAAGACAAAAAAGTTACTAACAAGAAAACCATCCTTCGACACTCATTGCCACCAATAATCATGTCTGGAGTTGAATTGAGAAAAAGAAAGCAAAGAAAAATAAATGTACCGGTACTGAAACAAGAGCACCTCTGACATTACCAGCTTTGAACATCAATTTCATTAGCCACTCTTTGACATCACGCCCACACGACATCACCTCGGTCCATGATGATAATTACTTACACATTTATCTCATATGACAACATCATCTCATGTCTTATGAATACACTCACTGCTGTAACATCAACTCAAGAAGAAATCTACTGCATCTCAAAGATATTGTCATGCTCACTTTATTTTTTAGTATTATTATTACCATCGTCATCCTAATTGCATTTTACAATAATGGATTACAATGTGTCATGCGATTTCTTTGCTTGTACAACTCACAGCGGTGTGGCTATGCGGTCTTTTGCGCAAGACTTGCCTTTTTTACATTTTGTATTCTCACCCTTTTCGTAAATCTTTCTCACCATTTCTCGTGCCAGCCACATCCATAAACTTTATTGCTTTCTAATCTTTTTTTATACCATACTGTATAGATTAAATTATAAAATTTGCAACTAAGCTCAATTTTACCCGTAAAGGCGCATCAATCTATATCTATATGATAGTTGTTCAGAATGTTAAAGTATTAATCTTATTTTTTTTATTTAAAGATTCAATGAAAATCCTTAATATTTTTGCAGTGGCACCAACAAATATGAAACCATTTGCTTCCTCTTTATTCCCCTTCTCAGGTTGATCATGCATGATTATCCTGTTTTATCTTGCTGGAGGAAATGTAGGAAGAGAAGGTTTAGAGACTGAGGAATTTTAACTTACGTATCATAGAGACTTTCTGAATTGAATTGAATTAAGAAGAAGGAAGAAATCAGCTAAGGAAAATCACAAGAAATGAAAATAATTGAATACCAAAATAATTCTGATCAGGACAAGAGTAATTAAAAATGGAATTTGTGAAACTTCTCATTAATATCTTGGATTGCACCTAAATAGATGGGCTTTGCAGATTGCATTTGATGATATGAGAGACAACACAGAATTTCAAGATGTCAACTTTACAAAATGAAAGAATGGAATAGAAATGGCATTAAATTTAGGTAAGAATTGAGTTTTGACTTTTGCTGAAAATTTTAATTTCATGTTTTTACTCATAACCATTATAAATCTATTTCTGTGACCGATAATTGTTATTTCATTTTAAAAATTTTTTTAAACACGAAATGCGCAAAGGATCCTCTGGTTTTGTGTACTCATGCAGAGGAATTTATACAAATTCAAAGGTTTTTCTCTCCCTCTGCCCCATTCGATCACTATTTCATTTCTGCTATTAAAGATCATTAAAATCAGACCCATGATTGCTGTAAAAATAAATTAGGCTCTTACTTTGGGAGTAAACGCTGTATGAATAACAAGAATCTTCCTCTACCATTGAAAGTAGAATGACACAAAGCATGATCATTTAAAGATGTTGTTATGTGATATGAAAATACATCAAGAGACGCTATCATATGTAAATACTTATACATATTATATATATATATATATTATATATATTTTTACTTGTCATTTCTCTTTATCATTTACATATGCATAAATCACTGTGTTTTGTCTTGCTTCAGTGTTTGTTTTTTTTACGCTACACCAGCTCTGCTAGAAGATGTAATATGTTTAATTTGGCTCTCAATAAAGCTTCTTACATCGTTACTCCTCAGTATTCTTTCATTTCCTTTTGGCAGAATTTTGTGAAAAAGGAACAACAAATTTCTATGTCCAGCGAGTAGATGATAATCACAGATTGATGAAGAATTGATGAAGGGTCTGCTGTTGTTTCACTGTCAAAACAATGTCAGTTAACTCAACTGCTATGTAATCATTCAACTTTGAAAAAAAAACTTCTAACTACAAGATCTATCCCTTACTGCTTTTTCCCACCACAATTTTATTCTGAAGTCCTTCTGGACTCTCAGGGGAGCATATAGTTGAGCTGCCTATAAAATGCTTCATAAAGCATTGAGACAAGATCCTTGTCTGCCTGCAGCAGGGTAGTCACCTGAGTGGGTTGAAGCAATCAGTGCTATTTTTTTCTGAAGGAAAATACATGATGATCACAGATGAGATTTGAACCCGGTACCTCTCAGTCAGCAGCCTGGCATTCTAACAATTCAGCCACTGTACCTCCTCCAGCATCATTACAAGTCAGGAGAGAAGAACAAATAACAAAGTTCTTACTATCATATGCTTGAAAAGTAACTTTCGACAAGTACACAAATCAACGGGGAAAAAACTACCGGTACATAACATGGACTTCTCTCACATCCTAGTCAAAAACACTGCAACATACCATAATTTTGAAAATAATGTAGACAAAACAAATATTGTTAAAATGAAAATTGAAATACCAATGTGTAACCATCCCCCTGGCTCAAGGCTAATATCAACGTTTAGTGACAGTTGATGTGCTTATTAACAGCTAGCCCATAGCAAACCTCATCCAGAGATGAGTTGAAGCAAGCTGTGGCATTGAAAGGAGGGCCCAATGTGCTAGTAATGTGAGGTCCTCTGATGGCCTTCAAATTAAGCCATGGGTATCCGCAAAAAAAGCTACATCCACCAACTACCTCCCAACCTCTAACCACACTTTTTCAGGGCCACCCATTCTTTATGACTGATCTTGCTTCATGCCTAGGCATTTAGTCTCCCATTCTTTTTCCTTCATTTTATAAATCGATTGGATTTGTGACACTGCGACACTGTTTGGCGAGGTCACTATAAGCTGGTTGCACTACCTTCATTAATTCCAGCACAATCTCATTTCAAAACAACACTGAATTTTGATAAAAACTAATCAACACTAATAATATCTGTTGTCAATTGTCAGTTTAATAATCAAAACATTTCAACAGACATTCAATATGATTTCACATTGCTATTCTAATTGCATTAAGGTATGAAATGACAACAAAAGAAAGTTGCCTGATGTATATAAACTAACAGTAATGATGTCATAATAACAACCTGTGTAAAATAGTGTGAAAAAATATGGCCTTATGTACACCTCTTGTTCAAACAACAAAAACATCTCCTTTCGCCAGAGAAAAAAAAACAAAACCCCCAACAAAATACAAAAGTTATTGCCGCCCCACCCCCCCCCCCCCCCTCAATTCTTTTAATGAACAGGTAAATCAAAAGGAATTCTCATTGATATTGTGTTTAAGATTTTGACTAAATGAATGTCTTTTATACTTGAAAGTGTTAGGAATATGTTTCCAAATTTATTTATGTTCCCATATCTATATTAAAATTCAGTGTTCATTATCATGGTTTCAGTCACTCACTGTTTGATCTGAATTTGGTCTATTAAAAACAATAACTCATTTTACTCACTTATGACTCCCTCAAACATTATTTTACCCAACATATCCAGTAATATCAGGGTGAAACAGCAAAAATACTGTTAATTTGTTAAAAATAATATGCTCTTGTAACCATTTAAATCTTGTCAAGATGAATTGAGGAAACGGCAAGATTAAAATAAATGACTTCAACAGAGAAAATAAAATAACAAGACCTATTACCTTCGTTTCTTTATTTGAAAGCTAGTCTTAACAGGAATTCATAGGAAACAGCAAAGTGAAAAAAAGAAATGCTGAAAGAAACGAAACCAGCCTACCAGAGGCATCCACCAACTGCCCCAGAACCTATCAGCAATACCTGCCAACTTTCCAAGGGCCTAGCAACAGTATCAGCCAACTGCCATAGGACATATCAACAGTACCCACCAACTTCCCCTGGACCTATCAGTTATACCCGCAACTATTCCAGGACCCATCAGCAATTCCCGCCAACTTCCTGAGGACCTATCAGCAATACTCGAAAGGAAGACAGAAGAGAAAATACAAACTGAATCTGAAAGAAGACTCAAGTTCCCTTGATAAAACAAATAAGAAAAATATGCACTGACGAGCAATGGATAATAATAAAAGATTTTCTGCCACCAAGCAGTTGATTTAAATTCTTATCCTCAAATGAATATGTGCCTGATGCAGAGACCAATATTGTTTCCTTGAAAACCCGCATTTTTGTCTCTCTTTAGTTTAGCAAAGAAAGAAACAATCAAGGTAAACGGGGAGAAGGGCAAATGGACATGAGATGATGAATAATCGATAAGTCTGACATTTTTGTGCACCCAGTGACATGAGATCTTGATTTAAGTCTGTAAACCCATCCATAAATCTCCTTAATCTCTCATCACTCTATTCAATAAAATAAAGCATATAATTTTACAGGATTAATCTCATGTTATGGAAAACAAACATAAAAAGATATCAATAGTATTTGGAAATTAATCCCCGACTTTTTTTGATGCAATATAAAGTCAGAGTAATCCTCTGAATGTATAACTATGTCAAAGACTTTTGCATTCTTTTAGGAGTGCAATTTTAAAGGAGCAAAAAGAGGCATAATACGTCACCAAAAAAAAAGAGGATCGTAATATCCAGTTTGGTTAATATTTGTGCAAAAAGTTTTGCTTTTTCTTTGAGGTTGACACCATTTATCCTATCTGTGATTTCAAGGTCAACTAAGAGAGAAAAAAGGCAAGATCGGCAAGGTTTCCAGAAAAGGAAAAGAGGTTGCTATAGAAAGAGAGAAAAAAATCCAGACTGAATTTTACATTTACTCATCTTGATAACGTATAAGCAAATGGAAACATCATTTACAGAGCAAAAAGTAGTAGAACTTGAACAAAGTTTTAGTTAAACCTGATACAGACATTACATCGCATTGACTTTTATTTTCATGAACACAAAGTCAGGGATTAACCCCCATAATACTTTAGATATAGCAAAGTTGAAATAAGCTTTAAAACATGGCATATGTATAATTCATGCCCTTAGGGCAAATACTGTGTGAATGTCATGGTAAATCTCATTGAAGTGTCATGCAATCAAAACAAAAAGGCGAAAATAAAGATTCACAAAAATCACAACTTCAGCTGAGTGCTAGTAGTACAACTCAATAAAATTAATGCTGCCTTTGAAATTAAAAAGAGACAAAAATCCTGAACAAATTTGTTGCTATTCTTACTCAAACCAAAGTCTTGTCAGTTTATGGATATCTATACAAGTGCCCTGGAAATTATGAATAGTACCTTTCACCAATATTGTTCTCAAACTCATTGAAAGATATTTTTTTTCACCTTTGATTTAAAATTGTTATTTTTCAAAAGAACATGTGATATGTATCTATCAACTATTGCGTTGATATTCTGAATAATCTTTCTCATAAAACAAAATCATTCCCATTTAAATGTAAAAAAATTGACTATCAAAAAGGAATAGCTGAGGAGCAATAAATGACTATGTGAAACACAAACCTTAAAACAAGCTATTAGACAACAAAGTATGAATTGTAAAAGCACATATTATTGTCTTTCATCTTACATCAGAAATAAGGTCCGATGATCAAAAGAAGTATAGTCATAGGTGAATAAAATAAGTAATAAGAGACAACATTAGAACTTTTGAAATTAACACAAATGAGTTGGTGAATCTCTACACCAGGATAACATGAACAAAATGATGTACAGTTAAATGCATTAAACATTCAGTTTTTGTTCTGAGAGAGCAAAAGTCTGCAGCTCACAATCCCAAATGATACATGTAAAAAACTATAAATTTGTTTAAAAAATAACTTTGAAAAAGTCTGTTACAATGTAACCAAATTCACTGCGAGACCTTCTTCTTGTGGCTTGCTACAGAAAGCTCTTTCTTTAGTGCTGTTACAAACAAAATATATTTGATATGGAAAACTTGAAAACACCTTTTTATAATGCTGTTATGACTGGTCAATCTTCACTTTATAAATTAAACAAAAAAAGTCTACAAAATGTAGCAAGAGCACCATGTATTTTACTCAGAGGAAAAAACAGAACCCAAAGAGTCATCTGGCAACATTAAGTAGTTTAATCCATTTGATGAATTTAAATCAACGTTGCTTTTGATTAGACGATTGTGATTCACACCTTTAATAACACTTACATGGTAAACGTAAAACAGAAAACTACTTGTCTTTGAAAAGGTAAATCTTAATAATAAGGTCACAACTCATATAGTTTCTGTTACTTACAACAACAATATACCTTTAATACTTATTAGTACGTGTAAGTTTAGAGGTTGCATGTATACTTGTTCAACAACAACATTTTTTGTTTTTGTTTCAGAAAGATGCAAGGGAATGATATGAAAAAGCAAGAACATAATGTAATCTCAGCCTCTCTCAAACGATGATCGAGGTAGGGGATGAATCTTATAGTGAGACAAGACGCTAAATCTCACTGAGACCCTTCATCAAACGGACTAATCTCAATAAACCATCGGTGTGATGCAACCTCCTGTAACACACACAAACGCAATTTACGGGAGAAAGAAAAACCAAATTTTTTAATGAGATCTACAATGGCTTCATTTCAAATTCAAAACTGATTACTAGTACTCTTTGTCGCGCTTGTACTACATAATTTGAACAGAGGAAACACACTTATCAGCACTAAAACTAAAGGAAAGCGGGATACAGCGTACTTTGATAATTTTGTGGATTGCAGGAGTGTTGATTACGTTGTACCGACAAAATATCAATCCCCTTTCTTGACAGTAACACTGTAGACTTAATAATATCAGACTAATTCGTCGGTGATACCAAAAACCAGCATAACTGACTTTTGGTCAAATTTCAATTCCTGCTGTTGGTCATTGATTACTGCTACACTTTCCTACAAGGTTAAAGTTTCGTTATGAATATATTTACTCGACTTTAAGACTATCACAAAAATGATAGTAACGCTTCAAGTAAGATAGTTTCATAGCGGTGAAGGGAGTGACATTTCCAGATCTGCCCCACAATGTGTTGAGGAAAAATCAGGATACCCAGTCAAAAGAATTCAAAATTTGAGAGAAAGAAAATCAGAATCGACTAGCAGAAAGAACAATTTAAAAATTTAATTTATAAAAAATCAGAATTTTTACAATGAATGCGGAAAAAAAAATCAGGATATCTGCTCTATACGCCTAATAAAAAATCAGGATATCTGCTCTATACGCCTAATAAAGAATCAGGATATTTGCTCCATAAGCATAATAAAAAATCAGGATATCTGCTTTATATGCTTAATTTAAAAAATCAGGATATCGTGATTAAATCAAGAAAAGTGGCTGACAGTTCTGCATTCCTCTTTACTCTAAAATGAATAAATGAATAAAAAATGTCAGTTACGTTAGTTTGTGGGTAGAGGTATCAGCGACGAATTAATGTTGAACGTCACGCTTTAGAGTTGCACAACAGACCTGCTACTCCTACTACTACTGGCCGCACCAGTCGAAGGCGTTCTGGAACAGTTTGATCCAGGGCGAGTGCTTGGCCTTGCGCAGGTGCTGGGGGGGCACCCAGGGGCACTGCCAAGCCCACACGCAGCGCTCAGGGTGGGGCATGAGGGCCAGGTGACGGCCATCTGGTGAGCACAGGCCTGCGATGCCCCCGGGGGAGCCGTTGGGGTTGTGCGGGTAGATCTCCGTCCTGTTGCCAAAGTCGTCCACGTAGCGCACGGCCACCAGGTTCTTCTCCTCCAAACTCGCGAGGATGTCCGGCCTCTTGAAGGTCATCTTACCTGAGGAGGGAGTGAAGTAAATTGTCGATTACACAACATCGTGCAAATGGTTACACTATTCCATTATTGCATGCAGTTGACTTCTTATCTAAATATCTTAAATCATATCCACGTAGAAAACAGCCTTGGCTCTATTAAGAACTGGATAGGGAGCCATAAGCTGAAACTCAATGATGATAAGACAGAGTTTTTAATTTGTGGCACTGAACCTAAAATCATAAAATTTTCTCTAGATCCTATTAAAGTTGCTGACAATGTCTTATCTTCCACAAATTCTGTCAAGAATCTAGGTGTTCTTCTTGACAGTTCTCTGAACATGGAAAGACATGTGGACAATATTGTAAAGACACTCAATTTTTCCCTTTACAGAATTCAAAAACTCAGACATTATATTCCCCCTCATGCCCTTCAATCTATTGTGTCTGCATTGATTTTGTCCAGGCTTGACTACTGTAACTCCCTGCTTGTGGGTCTTCCTGACGTTAGGATTAGCAAACTCCAACGGGTCCAGAATCGAGCAGCCAGGATAGTCCTTGGACTTCCCCCATTCGATTTGATAAGTCAGAAAGTCATGCTAAGATCCCTTCATGGGCTGCCCGTTAAGGCTAGAATAGAATACAAAATTGCTTTACTGTGTTTCAACACTCACATTTCTGCCTCACCCACTTATATTTGTGACCTCATTTCATCCCACGTCCCCGCAAAGAAACTACGATCGCCTTCATATAACCTTTTACATGTCCCCAAAACCAAACTGAAAAGTTTTGGTGATAGGTCCTTTTCTAAAGCTGGCCCAGTTGTGTGGAACTCTCTTCCTGCGTCACTGAGACTTACATGTCTGGGAGTTACAAAGTTTAAGAAAGACTTAAAAACTCATCTTTTCAAGCTATATCTTTGCTAGTTCAATATGTGGCTTGCCCATAACTACATAATGTATTTATTTTGTATCTATACTATTCGTGTTAATCTTTCGATGATCTGTTTTAATTTTAATTCAGTATGAATATAGTATGTGCGTGAATGATCACTTATTATATATAAATGTACAGCGCCTTAAGGCCTCGGCGGAAGGCGCTTAAAAAATATTCTGTATTATTATTATTCTTTGTTATTATTTATGTCTGCAAACGTGTGTACAGCTAGCATCTTCACATTCTAACGGCTTATCTTGTATTCCCTTTTATTCACAGTTGCAACAATGTGAAAAACGTTTCAAAAGAATCACCCTAACCATTCCGACGACAAATGAGCCACACGAAGCCGTAAACGCCAACTATGGAATCCCAGAAGCTGAACTCGGTCAAGATAGTGTCCAGCAGTGCATCTCTTGCGGTGGTTCTAGGAATGCCTTCAGACAAAAGTCTTTTAATAAATCCAACCGCCTCGGCAGGCGAAAATCCAGTCTCTGCACACTCTCCAAATTACAGACGCCAGAAGTTCAGAGATACCAAGGATCGTCTCCAGGATTAAGGGCTTCTTCATGCGCTCACCACGACAAAAACAGACTCGCTTCAAAAAACGGAACTCCGTTTCCCGGAAACTCAAGACGGAGATCGAAAATGGACGCATCCCGCAATGAGTACCACAACCGTGATGGTAATAATAATAATATGAAAGCAGACAGCAGTGCTCCCTTAACGCTTTCGTCCGATTACTCCCAATCTTTGATCCAACATCAGGAGTACTTCATCCGAGCTCTTACGACACTCGCCATTAACAATATAACTTTAAACAAACCGCCCGCAGACGAACGTAGATCATGCACGAATCTTTACAACAGGAACATCAACATATTATTGGGCACTCCAAATCTCCATGACTTTACGAGTCCTCAACAGCAGCAACATCGAATGCAAAATAATATCAAACAACAGTTCGACAATGACAAACACGAAGTCAGCTCAAGCATCGAGAGTTCTGATTCGTCCACCGAAGATGATGAGAAGGCTTCTGACGAACTTGACAAAAGGGGAAGAATAAACCGCTTACGGAATTACTTGAAATGCACTGGATTAGGTGAACCGGTTTTGGTTACCGTCTGTAACGAGGAGACGGAAGAGTCCAAAAAAGAACTGTTTCGCCTCGTGCGCAAAGTTCACAGGGGCTTGAGTCCAGAGAAGCAACAGCGTCTGAAGCTGAAGACACACCTCGAATATGAAATGAGTCTGATGAAAGGGGAGTCCTTCTGCGAACAGCAAGACCAGGTTTGAACGAATGCAACTATTGAAGAATTATAACGTGCTCTTTTTTTGGCTATTCATTCCCATCCCCTCCCTCTGGTTGGTCTGTAGCGTAACATCATGTTTATCGTCAGTGATACTACGAACTTGCGTATCTGCATTTTGATCAACTCTCAGTTCCTGCTGTTGGTCACTGCTACCGTTGCACGTTTTTACAAAGTTGCACGATTTGGTGTAAAAACATTCATTCCTTTTTAAGACAATAACAGAAATCATAGCAATTTTTCATGTAAGCTAGATCTTGTGTTACAGTGGTCAGGGTGGTTGTATTCCTCTGCTCTAATATGACTGAAAGTCAGTTACGCTAGTTGGTGGTATCACCGACCTATAATATGCTCACATTTTTACTCTTGATTGTTTCTCTACACTCATTTGGGGGGGGGGGGGGGGGGGGGGGG
>JAUEKT010253201.1:0-12998 GCA_031762655.1 Doris verrucosa
ATGCCAAGGTAAGGTAATTTTAGGTGGCGTATTAACAGAGCCTTAGGGAAACAAAGTTGGCCCACCTCATACTTATAATTATAGATACCATGTAAAATAAATGACAGAATTGTACATCGTTAATGAGTGCTCTTCATCACTTTGAGAGAGGACTTAAGGCAGGTAAAGCCCTCTCTTTCCAATAGAGATGATGTCATCCGGTCTACAAAGAGTGAAAGCTACCCCCGTCTCCACAAGTGAGAAGAAGTACTATGATTAAGTTGTAGTGTGGTTCTAGACATTCTCACTTTCAGTTTTTATAATATCTATTTTTCTGTCTTTGTATCTCTGATCGCTAGCTGGCTGGCTATTTGTGTATCTCGGCCTGTCTGTCTACCTGCTATAGTATAATAATAATAATGATAACAACAATAATAACAATAATAATAATAATAATAATAATAATGATGATGATGATAATAATAATAGTAATAATACCGTAATAATAATAATAATAATAATAATAATAATAATAATAATAATAATAATAATAATAATAATAGTATTTATATTAATATTAGTAGTAAAGTAGTAAGTACTAAGTAGTCGTCTTTTTTCGTAGTCGCAGCAGCAGCATCGTACCGGTAGTAGTAATGATGATGATGATGATGATGGTGATGATAATGATGATGATGATGATGATGATCATGATGATCCTTATCATCATCATCATCATAAGAATAATAACAATGAAGAAATGACCTCTGAGGCACATTGGAATATATTGCAATGTTATTGACCTTCATGAAGGCTATTCATGGAGATCATAATAAAAATGCATAAAAATATTTAATGATGTACTTGGTAGTAAATCAACAGATAAAGTGATGTATGATGAAAACTTACTCTACACAATTACTTGTTGCTTTTTGATAGAAGACCGGTACATATCGTTCATACTTCTCTTTAGCCTTTACGTTGCCAATCAGCCTCATAATCTGATTGTAAGGGGAAAAAAGTAGGTGATGGAAACAAAATCATACAAATTATTTTGACATAAAGGAATGTAGATGTATTCGAAACATTAGGTTTTTAAACAGGCCTAAATCTTAAGGACAATTTTCAAATTATTGAAAAAACAAGAAGATCACCTAACAGTATTGAACAACCTTCTATGCACCAATACAATTAAAAGTCAAAATATGAATACATGGCATGGTTGACAAATCCAAAATAAAAGAACAAAAAATCAATTCCTCAACAAGAAATCCAATCCATCAGTCTACAACATTTCTTTAAAACAGTTTCAGTTTCTGAACAAAAATTGACAAATTTTAATGTATGTATTTCTCTCCTTTCTTTAATGACATGCAAATAAGTTTTCATACCTGGACTTGGTCTCTGTCCCAGTTATCTAATGTGATAGACTTGATACGACTGTGAGAGGTACCAAGAGCACGGTGCACCCCAGCACAATGCTGGCAAAGAAATACTCCCAAGGTGCAGGATGCCCATGAGGGATCTTCAGAAAAGACAAACAACAATTTTATTAATTTAATCAACACTTATGTAATACACTTAAGTGGGTTATTTGCTTTATATGCATCACAATCATTACAATAGTAATGTTAGCTAGTCTGTAGGCCCCTATGTGATTCCCATTCATTGGTCCTAGCTGCTGTTAGCAGAGATTTCACTAGATTAGTGTGTGTCATGAATGTCATCAAATTGTGTCTCATGTTTTTACAATTTATGGTTTTGTGTCAATTGCCACTGTTGTGTCGGTCCAATCCTATTGTCTCGAGGAACCACCCACGTCGTAGCGTGTGTGTGATGTGCTTCTTATTACTGAACGTCCACTCTGTAAATTTAGCGTCTTGTTTTCTTCACCTGTACAGCTAGGGTTAAGGACGGGTAGAATCATTAGCATCACATCTTTGTGTGAGAAAGCTTGTATGGCACTGCCATTCAGTTGGACGTTGTATGTTGGTTAGTGAGGAACGAATCCACTAGCGCAACTCCATACAGTTGGACGTTGTACGTTGGTTAGTGAGGAACGAATCCACTAGCGCAACTCCATGCAGTTGGACGTTGTACGATGGTTAGTGAGGAGCAAATCCACTAGCGCAACTATCATATGATCATCGTAGTATATCTATATCACTATAGCATCTTTTACATATTCTACATATTGCATGCTTTCAGTATATGCAATATATGTGTGTGTCGTTAATCAGCAAATAAACATTCGTATATTACAAGACGTCTTCCCATTCATTGGATTTCAAAGTTGATGTTGTAACCAACTAACTACCACATACAGAACCCACTATAAACAACACGACACCACAATTGGCGACGAGGATGGGATCAACAATTCAATGCTACAGTTACGTGATGGGATCAACTATTCAACGTTGCTATATGTGATGAGATCTACATTTCGACGCTACATTTTACGTGATGAAAGGTGCAGTTGGTGACGCAGTAACGTCACAACTGTCAACGAGGAACTTTATTTCTCCTTCAATTGGATTACTGTTCAAACGTTAATATGGCGGACATTCCAATTCCAAAGGAATATCTTCCCCATCCAGGTGAGCCTGTGTTGCCATACAAAAACTGGATCAAAGTTTTTGATAACTTCATTTTCATGAAGAACACTGCTCGTAAACTGTGCAATGAGGAAAAGAATCGCTTCCTTTTCACGCTGTTGGGCTTTGAAGGTGTACGAATTTTCTCTGCGCACCCTAAAGCAGACAAAATTTCTACTGCACCTCATTCAGAGATCAAAGCTGCTGTCGCAGGATTATTTCAACAGCCTTTGAAACCTTTTCGCACATATTACGACTTGGAACAACGTAAACAAGGTGCCACGGAATCGACACAAGAATTCATTACGGCACGACGTTCGCTGATGGATGACTGTGACTTTGGTGGCCGTGAGGAACATCATCTTGCCATTCGTCTTGTCTGCGTTTGTCACAACAAGGACATACAAAAACAACTGTTGGCACGCCCCACTATCGACCTCGACGAAGTCATCCATATCATGCAAGCAAATGAAACAGCTTTGCAGAGTTCCGCAGCCATCAAAAACCAGAGTCCATCTAACGTTTACAACGTTCGTAAATACGACAACCACCAGCGTAGACAACACCCGCCACGTCAGAGGCGACTTCAACTCAACGCACCTACGGAACGCAAGGGTCACTCCAACAATGGTCCAACCTGTTACAACTGCGGTCGCCATGGACATCGCTCCAAGGATTCTTCTTGCCCCGCCTTAAAGCAAACATGTCGCCAATGCGGAAAATTGGAACATTTTGTCAATATCTGTCGTTCTAAAACTACGCGGTCCAAAGCCACAACTACAACTCGTAAAGTACACATCGCTTCACAACGTACGAACGGATCTGCTCTACAGGTGCGTGCTTTACAGTATCGTAAAGGTTCGCACAACTACGTTACTGATGTATCAAGGCAGTTACCTCTACCGTCTAAACAGCCTCCTTCACATGACGCCGAGTACAACGTAAGGATTCGCACACTCCGCTAACCATAAGCTCTTGGACAACGCACATGAAGGTCATCCTGGCATCGTCCAAATGAAACGGAAACTACGAGAAACGTACTGGTGGCCAGGCCAGGACATCGACGTCGAGCGCTACGTGAAACACTGCAAAGGCTGTCAACGCAGCGACAAATCTCTTGCTCCATCGCCTGTACCTCGCACTACGATTCCGCTACCTGACAAACCGTGGCAGAGATTAGCGATCGACATCTCTGGTCCCTTTGTCATAGCGCCCCTGCAATCCAAATTCGTTGTTGTTCTGATGGATTATTATTCCAAATTTCCAGAAGTGTTACTTACGTCAACCGTCACATCCAATAACTTGATTACGTGGATGAGTGAAATGTTTTCAAGGTATGGAGCTCCGGACGAAATCGTGTCCGACAACGGCCCACAATTCATTAGCAGTGAATTTTCTTCTTTTTTTTGGAAAAGTATAATGTGAATCATATTCGTACAGCGGTTTACAACCCGCAAACCAACGGAAACGTTGAACGCTTCAATCGATATTTGAAGCATGGCATTCAAGCCTTCCAAGACGACAATATCTTGTGGGATACCGGCATTCAGAATTACTTCGTTCCTGTCGTGCAACACAGCTCGCTGCAGGCAGCAAGAGCCCAGCTGAGCCTTTACATGGAAGAAACGTGCGCCTTCCGTTCGAAGTGCAAAGGCGTTCAGCAACGATTCTTCCAAACGCCGTCGAAGATCAGCAGTCAGCATCTTCCCCAACCATGTCGTCTGGAGGTCCTTATCGTGTCGGTGAAAAAGTTCTTGCTCGTTAGTTACACGTCTTGAAAGGACAGTCACCGTTGACTCGTCCTCTCACCGTGCTGAAAGTTCTTGGCAGCTGGACATATCAACTCTCCGATGGCCAGATCTGGAACGCTAGGAAGCTCCGTAGATTCCTAGCCGATGATATCCAATGGACTACTGCTGTTACCCATAGCAAACGATTGTCAAGGAGATCTGATCGACGCAACCGTGGAGTTCCTGCTCCGCGCTTTCCTGAACAGTAGTTTAGCTTAATCATATTATTGCATGCATTACTGTTATTTTCTGTCTTCTTAACTTAAAAGGGGAGAGGATGTTGTGTCGGTCCAATCCTATTGTCTCAAGGAACCACCCACGTCGTAGCGTGAGCGTGATGTGCTTCTCATTACTGAATGTCCACTGTAAATGTATCGTCTTGTTTTCTTCACCTGCACAGCTAGGGTTAAGGATGGGTAGAATCATTAGCATCAAGTCTGTGTGTGAGAAAGCTTGTATGGAACGGCCATTCTGTTGGACGTTGTACGTTGGTTAGTGAGGAACGAATCCACTAGCGCAACTCTATGCAGTTGGACGTTGTACGTTGGTTAGTGAGGAACGAAACCACTAGCGCAACTATCTTATGATCATCGTAGTATATCATATCACTGTAGTATCTTCTAGATATTCTACATATTGCATGCTTTCAGTATATCCACTATATGTGTGTGTCGTTAATCAGCAAATAAACATGCGTATACTACAAGACGTCTTCCCATTCATTGGATTTCAAAGTTGATGTTGTAACCAACTACCACATACATAACCCACTATAAATAACACGACACCACATTTGGCGACGAGGATGGGATCAACAATTCAATGCTACAGTTATGTGATGGGATCACCAATTCGATGCTACGAGTTACGTGATGAAATGCTGCAGTTGGTGACGCGATAAAGTCACAACTGTCAACGAGGAACTTTATTTCTCCTTCAATTTGATTACTGTTCAAACGTTAATATGGCGGACATTCCAATTCCAAAGGGATATCTTCCCCATCCAGGTGAGCCTGTGTTGCCATTCAAAAACTGGATCAAAGTTTTTGATAACTTTATTTTCAGGAAGAACACTGCTCGTAAACTGTGCAATGAGGAAAAGAATCGCTTCCTTTTCACGCTGTTGGGCTTTGAAGGTGTATGAATTTTCTCTGCTCACCCTATAGCAGACACAATTTCTACTGCATCTCATTCAGAGTTCAAAGCTGCTGTCGCAAAATTATTTCAACAGCCTGTGAACCCCTTCCGCGCACATTACGACTTAAGAGTAAACAAGGTGCCGGGGAATCCACACAGGATTTCATTACGGCACTGCGTTCGCTGATGGGTGACTGTGACTTTGGTGGCCGTGAGGAACATCATCTTGCCATTCGTCTTGTCTGCGGTTGTTACAACAAGGACACACAGAAACAACCGCCCCACTATCGACCTCGACGAAGTCATCCGCATCATGCAACCAAATGAAACAGCTTTGCAGAGTTCCGCAGCCATCAGCAACCAGAGTCCATCTAACGTTTACAACGTTCGTAAACACGACAACCGTCAGCATAAACAACACCCGCCACGTCAGAGGCAACGTCAGCTTAACGCACCTACGGAACGCAACGGTCACTCCAACAACGATCCAACCTGTTACAACTGCGGTCGCCATGGACATCGCCCCAAGGATTCTTCTTGCCCCGCCTTAAAGCAAACATGTCGCCAATGCGGAAAATTGGGACATTTTGCCAACGTCTGTCGTTCTAAAACTACGCGGTCCAAAGCCACAACTACAACTCGTAAAGCCCACATCGCTTCTCAACGCATCAACAACGTGCAGGTTTCTGACCCATTTCATATTTCTGTTCAACTTGAAACTGGTGGGTCTCTTGTCAACATAACAGCTCAAGTGGATACTGGTGCACACATTTCTGGCATAGCTCAGCATCAGTACCATAAACATTTCAAACATTTCCCTCTACTTCCTCCTGCTACACTTAGGAATTTTGACAACAGTGTCATTCCAAACAATTCCATAGGCCGAATTACAACAAATGTCCACTACAAAGGCCGAAAAGCCACCGCGGAGTTCCACGTGCTACCACCAACATGTAACGATGTCATTGGACAAGACCTCATACACAGTTTAGATCTTCAAATCAACGGGTCAACCCTTCAAGTATGTACTACGAGGGACTTCAGTCGGGAAATTCTAAACAGATATCCGTCGTTATTATCGGAGGAAATGGGCACCTACCCCGATTACGAACACGTCATTGACATCACCAATGACTCTGTTCCTTCTGCACAGAAGTTACGTCCTCTTCCTCTTTCGCGAAGGGACAAAGTGGCAAGCGAAATCAAGGTAATGGAAAACCTTGATATCTGGGAGCCTATTGACAAGTCTACATGGGGTTCATCACATGGTATCTGTCATGAAGCCAGACGGCAACGTTCGCATCACCACGGACCTCTCACCCTTAAACTCTTACGTCGTCCCAGACCGATTTCCTCTACCTAACCTAAAAGATCTTTTCCTGGAGCTGAAAGGGGCAAAGATTTTCACAAAGCTTGATCTCCGAAAAGCTTTTTACCACATCAAGCTCTCCGAAGAAAGTCGTCATCTCACCACAACCATTACACATCAAGGTCTGCGTCAATACAAACGACTTCCGATGGGCCTGAAAGACGCCGCTTCTGTATGTCAACGTCTTGTATCACAGACACTTTCAGACTGCCCTGGAACTGTGGCATATGTGGACGACATTCTTGTGTTCGGCTCAACACAAGAGGAATATGGTATCAACTTGGACACATGTCTAAAGCGCCTCACAAACAAAGACTTCCGTCTTTAATTGACGAAATGTGAGTTCTCTGTGAGATCAGTGAATTTTCTTGGACATGTAATTTTTTCAAATGGTATTACCCCCGATCCGAAAATTTTGAAACCCATAATGGCTGCACCAACTCCACGCACTGTCAAACAAGTGCAGAGTTTTCTCGGGATGGTTAACTATTACCAGGACTTTATAAAAGGCTTGGCTACTCTGGCAGAGCCTTTACGTGATCTCACAAGAAAGAATACTCGTTTTGTGTGGTCTAAAGGGTGTGAGAAATCATTCAATGCGTTGAAACATGCTATAGCAAACAGTGTGAAGAATTTCATTTTTGACCCTAACGCACCAACATTCGCCACAACGGATGCATCGGATGTTGGTCTTGGTGCTGTCCTTTCTCAGATACAAAACGGTAAGGAAGTGCCGATACTGCATGCATCGCACACATTCCAACCACGAGAGTGAGCTTACGCCGTCAATGAAAAAGAAGCTCTTGCATGCGTCTGGTCATGCGAGACATGGGAGAAATTTCTTCTGGGGCGCCACTTCACTCTCCGAACAGACCACGCCGCTTTGACAAAGCTTTTCAGATCGTCTACAGATTCCCGTAAATTCAGCAAGTTTCAAAGAGGGCTTCAACGTTTATCGCAATTCGATTACACCTTGCAATACCGGAAAGGTTCGCAAAACTACGTCGCGGATGCCTTAAGTCGGTTATCTCTACCGTCCACACAGCCTGCCTTGCATGACGCCGAGTACAACGTGAGGATTCGCACACTCAAAGCAGATCATGTCTCTGTACATAACCTACAACAAAAAAACGAAGAATGATCGAATCCTTCAGAAAATCTGCAACTACGTGCAAAACAGCTCTCCACACAAGAAAGACATTGACGCAGATGCAATTGCTTTTTACTCACTCCGTAATGAAATAACTATGGAAAACGGTTATCTCATTAGGAATGACCGCATCATTGTTCCTTCAACGCTACGCAAGAAGCTCCTGGACAACGCACATGAAGGTCATCCTCGCATCGTCCGAATGAAACGGAAACTACGAGAAACGTACTGGTGGCCAGGCCAGGACATCGACGTCGAGCGCTACGTGAAACACTGCAAAGGCTGTCAACGCAGCGACAAATCTCTTGCTCCATCGCCTGTACCTCGCACTACGATTCCGCTACCTGACAAACCGTGGCAGAGATTAGCGATCGACATCTCTGGTCCCTTTGTCATAGCGCCCCTGCAATCCAAATTCGTTGTTGTTCTGATGGATTATTATTCCAAATTTCCAGAAGTGTTACTTACGTCAACCGTCACATCCAATAACTTGATTACGTGGATGAGTGAAATGTTTTCAAGGTATGGAGCTCCGGACGAAATCGTGTCCGACAACGGCCCACAATTCATTAGCAGTGAATTTTCTTCTTTTTTTTGGAAAAGTATAATGTGAATCATATTCGTACAGCGGTTTACAACCCGCAAACCAACGGAAACGTTGAACGCTTCAATCGATATTTGAAGCATGGCATTCAAGCCTTCCAAGACGACAATATCTTGTGGGATACCGGCATTCAGAATTACTTCGTTCCTGTCGTGCAACACAGCTCGCTGCAGGCAGCAAGAGCCCAGCTGAGCCTTTACATGGAAGAAACGTGCGCCTTCCGTTCGAAGTGCAAAGGCGTTCAGCAACGATTCTTCCAAACGCCGTCGAAGATCAGCAGTCAGCATCTTCCCCAACCATGTCGTCTGGAGGTCCTTATCGTGTCGGTGAAAAAGTTCTTGCTCGTTAGTTACACGTCTTGAAAGGACAGTCACCGTTGACTCGTCCTCTCACCGTGCTGAAAGTTCTTGGCAGCTGGACATATCAACTCTCCGATGGCCAGATCTGGAACGCTAGGAAGCTCCGTAGATTCCTAGCCGATGATATCCAATGGACTACTGCTGTTACCCATAGCAAACGATTGTCAAGGAGATCTGATCGACGCAACCGTGGAGTTCCTGCTCCGCGCTTTCCTGAACAGTAGTTTAGCTTAATCATATTATTGCATGCATTACTGTTATTTTCTGTCTTCTTAACTTAAAAGGGGAGAGGATGTTGTGTCGGTCCAATCCTATTGTCTCAAGGAACCACCCACGTCGTAGCGTGAGCGTGATGTGCTTCTCATTACTGAATGTCCACTGTAAATGTATCGTCTTGTTTTCTTCACCTGCACAGCTAGGGTTAAGGATGGGTAGAATCATTAGCATCAAGTCTGTGTGTGAGAAAGCTTGTATGGAACGGCCATTCTGTTGGACGTTGTACGTTGGTTAGTGAGGAACGAATCCACTAGCGCAACTCTATGCAGTTGGACGTTGTACGTTGGTTAGTGAGGAACGAAACCACTAGCGCAACTATCTTATGATCATCGTAGTATATCATATCACTGTAGTATCTTCTAGATATTCTACATATTGCATGCTTTCAGTATATCCACTATATGTGTGTGTCGTTAATCAGCAAATAAACATGCGTATACTACAAGACGTCTTCCCATTCATTGGATTTCAAAGTTGATGTTGTAACCAACTACCACATACATAACCCACTATAAATAACACGACACCACATTTGGCGACGAGGATGGGATCAACAATTCAATGCTACAGTTATGTGATGGGATCACCAATTCGATGCTACGAGTTACGTGATGAAATGCTGCAGTTGGTGACGCGATAAAGTCACAACTGTCAACGAGGAACTTTATTTCTCCTTCAATTTGATTACTGTTCAAACGTTAATATGGCGGACATTCCAATTCCAAAGGGATATCTTCCCCATCCAGGTGAGCCTGTGTTGCCATTCAAAAACTGGATCAAAGTTTTTGATAACTTTATTTTCAGGAAGAACACTGCTCGTAAACTGTGCAATGAGGAAAAGAATCGCTTCCTTTTCACGCTGTTGGGCTTTGAAGGTGTATGAATTTTCTCTGCTCACCCTATAGCAGACACAATTTCTACTGCATCTCATTCAGAGTTCAAAGCTGCTGTCGCAAAATTATTTCAACAGCCTGTGAACCCCTTCCGCGCACATTACGACTTAAGAGTAAACAAGGTGCCGGGGAATCCACACAGGATTTCATTACGGCACTGCGTTCGCTGATGGGTGACTGTGACTTTGGTGGCCGTGAGGAACATCATCTTGCCATTCGTCTTGTCTGCGGTTGTTACAACAAGGACACACAGAAACAACCGCCCCACTATCGACCTCGACGAAGTCATCCGCATCATGCAACCAAATGAAACAGCTTTGCAGAGTTCCGCAGCCATCAGCAACCAGAGTCCATCTAACGTTTACAACGTTCGTAAACACGACAACCGTCAGCATAAACAACACCCGCCACGTCAGAGGCAACGTCAGCTTAACGCACCTACGGAACGCAACGGTCACTCCAACAACGATCCAACCTGTTACAACTGCGGTCGCCATGGACATCGCCCCAAGGATTCTTCTTGCCCCGCCTTAAAGCAAACATGTCGCCAATGCGGAAAATTGGGACATTTTGCCAACGTCTGTCGTTCTAAAACTACGTGGTCCAAAGCCACAACTACAACTCGTAAAGCACACATCGCTTCACAACGTACCAACGGATCTGCTCTACAGGTACGTGCTTTACGGTATCATAAAGGTTCGCACAACTACGTTACTGATGTATCAAGTCAGTTACCTCTACCGTCTAAACAGCCTCCTTCACATGACGCCGAGTACAACGTAAGGATTCGCACACTCAACGCTGACCATAAGCTCCTGGACAATGCACATGAAGGTCATCCTGGCATCGTCCGAATGAAACGGAAACTAGGAGAAACGTACTGGTGGCCAGGCCAGGACATCGACGTCGAGCGCTACGTGCAACACAGCAAAGGATGTCAACGCAGCGACAAATCTCTCGCTCCATCGCCTGTACCTCGCATTACGATTCCACTACCCGACAAACCGTGGCAGAGATTAATGATCGACATCTCTGGTCCCTTTGTCATAGCGCCCCTGCAATCCAAATTCGTTGTTGTTTTGATGGATTATTATTCCAAATTTCCAGAAGAGTTACTTACGTCAACCGTCACGTCCAATAAGTTGATTACGTGGTTGAGTGAAATCGTTCCAAGGTATGGAGCTCCGGACGATATCGTGTCCGACAACGGCCCACAATTCATTAGCAGTGAATTTTCTTCTTTTATGGAAAAGTATAATGTGAATCATATTCGTAAAGTGGTTTACAACCCGCAAACCAACGGATGCGTTGAACGCTTCAATCGATATTTGAAGCATGGCATTCAAGCCTTCCAGGACGACATCTTGTGGGATACATGTGTACCGGCATTCAGAATTTACTTCATTCCTATCGTGCAACACCGCTCGCTGCAGGCAGCAAGAGCCCAGCTGAGCTTTTACACGGAAGAAAAATGCGCCTTCCGTTCGAAGTGCAAAGGTGTTCAGCAACGATTCTTCCAAACGCCGTCGAAGATCAGCAGTCAGCGTCTTCCCCAACCATGTCGTCTCGAGGTCCTTATCGTGTCGGTGAAAAAGTTCTTGCTTGTAAGCTACACGTCTTGAAAGGACAGTCACCGTGGACTCGTCCTCTCGCCGTGCTGAAAGTTCTTGGCAGCTGGACATATCAATTCTCTGATGGCCAAATCTGGAACGCTAGGAAGCTCCGTAGATTCCTAGCCGACAATATCCAATGGACTACTGCTGCTACCCATAGCAAACGGTTGCCAAGGAGATCTGCTCGACACAACCGTGGAGTTCCTCCTCCACGCTTTCCTGAACAGTAGTTTAGTTTAATCATATTATTGTTTTCTGTCTTCTTAATTTAGAAGGGGAGAGGATGTTGTGTCGGTCCAATCCTATTGTCTCAAGGAACCACCCACGTCGTAGCTGTGCGTGATGTGCCTCTCATTACTGAATGTCCACTGTAAATTTATCGTCTTGTTTTCTTCACCTGCACAGCTAGGGTTAAGGACGGGTAGAATCATTAGCATCAAGTCTTTGTTGAGAAAGTTTGTATGGAACGACCATTCAGTTGGACGTTGTACGTTGGTTAGTGAGGAACGAATCCACTAGCGCAACTATCTTATGATCATTGTAGTACATCTATATCACTATATAGCATCTTCTACATATGCATGCTTTCATTACATGCAATATATAATGTGTGTGTCGTTAGTCAGCAAATAAACACTCTTATATCACAAGACGTCTTCCCATTCAATGGATTTCAATGTTGATGTTGTAACCAACTTACTACCACATACAGAACCCACTATAAACAACACAACACCACACTACACATGGCAAAATTAAACTTTAGTCGTGCCCTTTTAAATGTGAGTGGATTTGGAACAACCAAGATAGTCTTGTGAAAAGAAGATCACACAGTATTTCTTGGTGTTAATAATCATACTGTAAATATCACAAAACCTAACACACTTGTCTCCTTACCTGAGGCTGCCATCATCTTGATCATTTGTTTCTTCCACTGAAACAGTTTCCTCATTTTCATGTCTGTAATAGCAAAAAGCAACAAACATCCTCTGTGAATTGTCATAAGTGACACAATTCCATTATTATGTTTTTAAAAAAAACGAGGAGCTTTTCTTCTATGTGAGTGAAATGAAGCATTTAACAGTGAATATAATGTACAAATTAATTAAATAGAAACTGAAACCGCCTAAGCAGACACAAAAGAGGCAGGTGACTGAATTTTGGGGAAGAAAGCTGCATAGGCCCGCTCTCTCTCTCTTTCTCTCTCTATCCCTCTCTCTCTCCCCCCCTCTTT
>JAUEKT010253421.1:0-12994 GCA_031762655.1 Doris verrucosa
ATCTCTGTAGCTTGTATGTTGTTGGAAACAAGTATTACTGTACTTGTCATAATTACTTTGAATGCCTGAGAGAAAAAAACTTTCCGAACTTAACTACTTGATAACTTGCCATTTCATAACTTTTTGACTAGTGGTTTAGTTACAATAATATTTAATCTCTAATAGTCTAGTGTGGGTATTTTGCTTTGCATGATCGTCATGTTGCAAAATTTCTACTAGCGATAGGCGTGACAATTTCTTTTCCGATTTTCTCTCTTTCCCTCACAGGTACGCTCTAGTCGCCGAAAACGGCGTTGTCAAATCTGTCAACGTTGAACCTGACGGTGTTGGCTTGACCTGCAGTGCTGGCGTGGACGTCATGAAGATGCTCTAAACTTGACAAGATCTGCATTTATTGTTTTAGCTAAGCTCAAAGGGAAGGAAAAATCTGCAAACCCCAATGTTGGAATTTATTACATGCAAAAGTGACTTCATCTCAACTCATTGCAACTCTCCGTTCAATGTCTACCATTGGGCTGTATGAGGTCGGAAAAAGATTGACTCGGATGTTTGATGCCCATCGCAAGCACTCCAAGATTGTGTGTTCATGAATATTGCGTTACTTGTGCTACCAACTCACAAGAGAGATTAATTAAAGATTCCCATAAGTTATTCCTTCTTGTCCTGTATACGCCTCGCTGTTACTTTCCTTTTTAGATCATTGAACAGAATTTCCTATATCTCTTAATTTCTGTTAAAAGTAAAATATCCTCGCATTAACCTGTGTATTATCTGCCGCTTTGTACCTCACTAAAGTAACCGGATAGATCTCCCCCTTGTACTTTATCTCTATAGTATATACAGTATACAAAATAGATTTTACAGTATTTCCTGGTTATAACTATTTCTCTTTCTTCCTGTCTGACAAATCTGAGATTAAGTTGCAAGTTTAATTACCGTATTATATTCTCTTATCACTTCTTTGCGATTTTGGGGAAATTGCTTAAAAAAGCAACAACAAAAAACAAAGAAAAACTTTTAAACTTATTGAAAATAAGCAAGATTGAAGTGCACAGATCATGTTGCTCTGAGAGAAAGTAGACTGGATAGACTGACCTTTTCCTCTTCTAAAAATATTCTGTTAATAATGATAGAGCTACTTGTAATGCAAATGATGTGCCTTTGTGTAGTGTTAACCGCATTTTTGTGCACGAGTCCCATCTCAAATGTATCATGTAGTTCATGTGATCTATTACACCCAATAATCTTTACAGTTTACAGTGGACCGCCCTCGAAATTTATTTTGGGTTATGTTTTTTGTAGTTCTTACGGATGAATGATATGCGCTTTTTCTCTGTATTTGTAGGCATTTGATATTACTTTCGTGCATGTTAATGTTATTAATGGGAATCAAGGATTCTTACCTTGATGTTTTTAGTTGCCATCATCATTATTCTATGATTGATTTCATCAAATGATCAAGATTTGTTTTGTTTCTTCAATTAGTTCATGGAGGAAAAATGTTGCTATACCGCAAGTCAATGAATAAAAAAAAAAAGAAAGAATGATAATACCAAACTGGTCGTCCTCCCTTTTTTGTGATGCCTTTTCTTTGTGTAGTATATTGTACGAGCTGTAATGTGTTGTTTATTTTGTCATCATGCTGTACCCTTCTGATTGACTTAGGATAGGTGGTTAACACCGAATTGCCAATCCTCATGAATATTTCTCACTCTCATAATTGGGAGGGAAATCTTACGGGGGAAAAAAAATGCATATGACAATATTAAGTCTTCAGCCTTTGGTGGCGAGTCTTTTTTACGAAGTATTCATAAGTCTTGGGCTCCAAATGAAGCATACTCCATAAGAAGCCATGCACTTGAAACTTGGAGGCTTGTTGTAAAGGACAAACACAATAACTTGGAATCAAAATTAAATTTCACTGAGAAATCGGAAGGCTGATCAGATTTTTTTCTTCCTCGTCTTTGTTAGATTAGAAGTCAATTGAATCAGAAGTTATTTAAGGCCAATTTGAATTTCCTTTTCCAAAGTCAACGTGGCTAAGCATGCATAAAAACAAGCCAAATACCCTAAACTTGGAGGCTAGTTGTTGTAGTGGAGGTAAACAGAAAGACTCTGAGGTTATTTTCCATGATAACAACCAGCCTCCAAGTTTAGCGATCAGAATGCTTGTTAGTATGTGAATGTTTAGGGCCAATTCATCATTCAAAACGGAAGTAATAACATTAAATAAGTCTTCGACTTGCCATTTCTGATTGCATTCTTTCGATTTAAAGTGATTAAGTGCACCAGGCTGCCATAAATAAGACGGTACAGGACATTTGACATGGAAGGGATGACAGGGATGGAGACACAGAAGTCATTATTACTATTAATTAGTGTACAGTAACCACATCTGTACCCAATTTTCCTTATTTGCTACACTGCCATCAGATTCAGATATGCATGTTTCGGTGTCTGTGACGTGTAAGGCTGAGAACATAGCAAAAGCATTTTTTCACATAGGCGCAGATCTGAGCAGTGCAGCGCCTCATCTATTCTCAATTAGGGCTTTCATAGCACTTTTCTGCACCCTATTTGCCCTAAAACGTGCTCCTCCGTATCTATACGTCTACTACTGACAAAAAACAAAATGAGGGTGTGTGCAGTATATGATGCAAATGTTTATCGATATGACAAATAATAAATATTCTCTCATTTTCTTTGTCGATTTCTTTCTCTCTGTTCTCTTCTCTCACTTTTGAAATTCAGTGTAGCCCACTTATAAATACAATGACATTAGACACAGCGATATTCCCCTTATAGCTACAGCATTTCGAAGTACCATTTTTCCCTTATCACTTATAAATCAATAGTAATGAAATCACACATAATATAGCAACATGAAGTTTGAAGATTTCGCTTGTAACACCCCGACTGAAAACCCTTACTTGCCAACCAATAATAGAATTCGTCGCGAGGCTATCACAATCACAGCCAATGAGAATGGCTGCTCACCAACAAACAAGCACGCTTGTCTCTGGGGAATGCAAAATGACCACTCGCGGATCAATGACAACACTCGTTCGTCGACAAATGAGAGAGCACAACACTGACAAAAATGTCAACATCATGTACGGAATTTGAATATTAATTGATGCTACCTTTCATCGTTAAATGAGCAAGGAGCCTTTGAAACGCTGAAGTGCTTCGCCCAGCAAAGCATAAATGGCGGCGCACTCTTTGACGTGATCGAGCAAGCAGACTACACGGTTATGAGGTGTATCATGGTACGCACAGTCAGAGATCAAAGAAAATCGGCAGGCTAGATTCACCAACTAGCTCTGAAACTCTCCCAACCTCTACCCTTGGTCCTTACAGCCACAAATTCTTTACAATTGGCCTTTATTCATGCCTATGCAGTATATTCTTTCACCCATTTTTTCCTTCATTTTATACATTGATCGGATTTAGCGCCATTTGGTTATAGCGACACAAATTCGCCGGTCCTGGCGATGTCGCCATAGGCAGACTGAACTGTACATTTAGATTTGCAATAATGTTACTCATGATCATGAGGCCCTTGCTGATGGGATAACACGTGCATGGATTTGCTTTGATCACCCACTTGATATCGCTCTTGATGTGGCCACTTTATCTTCTTATCCAATGGCTTTGCCTCACCCCACCTGCTTCTCTTTGCATTCAAGCTCCTGCAGTGTGGCCAGGGCCTCAGCCAACTTCCATTATGGAGGCTTCCACTGTAATTTGTCTTAGGCTGCCTTCATAGCAAAAGCATTTTTTCGCATAAATTATGATAGTATGTGCAGATCTGTACCCGTTCGGCAACTCACCTGTCCTTGCTAGGGCCTTCATAGCAAACACTTTTCTGCATATTCTTTACCACCCTAAAAACATGTAAAACATGCTCATGTATGTAAACACAACAATGAATCGAACGTTTGCAATCTGTATTTAGTTACCCCTTGTTGCATGCTTTGATCTAAATGATTTTTCAGTATTTTCTTTAATAATGATATGTAAAACAATCAATTACTGCTCAGATCTTGCCTAAATGGTCCCAGGATTCAAAAAATGTTATTAGATATTGAGTATAATGGTCAACCGCTATGAAGATATTGGCCTTGAAAAGTCAGGTCAGGTTATGCCCAATGACATCATGCCTCGACTGCCTGTGAAGACAGTTCACGACTGCCAAAATGAGGTCCTTATCAAGTCCTCATAGGCGCTGTGAAAGTTTTTGTTATGAAAAGCAAAAGGGAATATATAAGGGAATTCTTTCGCTTTTTCAGCTCGACGCATGTGCGAAAAAACTCTTTTGCTATGAAAGCACCGTTTAGACCGCTTAGGGATGCTGTGCGAGACAAATTTGGTAATGCTAACTCAACCGCATTGGTCATGATCTACAGAACCAAGTACCCCATACATTCTTGAAATCACAATAGCAATGAGGATACAATATGAAAACACAGACAATGCAGGATTTATTTATTTTTTAGAAAAAAAAAGCAAATAACTGATCTCCCTTTTATTGAAATTGTTGAATATTTTCCACATCATTATCACACCGTTCACATGCCATTTCAAATATCAACCAGTAAAGAAGATTCCATATACATTCATGAAAGACTGGAAAATTTCCATTCAACCAAAACTAATGATGAAAAGTGAGAGATCATTTCATGAAAATTTCATCTTTGCGTCTCTTGAAAACCGCAAATTCGGCCACACTATGCTTTATATATATATATATATTTATTTTTTTTAAACAATACACAGTAAACAATAATATATCCAATTGCCTATCATTCACGTACACAAATATACATTCCTTTTAAAAAAAAAGTCAATCCTAGACTAAAGCCACAAATGGAACAAGAAGGGTTTATTTTGTTTATGTGATATTTACCCCCTTAACCATTTGTGGTGATCTCTGGGTGAATTAACGAGGGGAAAAAAAGAGATAGGTCTATAAGGCAGAGTGAGAAATAGACATATTACAGTGAACGTTGCTAAAGTCGATCTTCGAGGAACATAAAAAAAGTAAACTTAGTGAAAAATTGAGGTACTGGTACATGAAATTACTAACATTATAATTAATTTCTTTCTTTCATTGGTGAGTAAAAGTAATAGTATCAGGTAGTAATGTAATATTATATGTTTTGTCTCGATTTGTTTTTGTTGTTGCGTTTTTTGTTGTTTTTAAGTTTCTACTTTTTTGGGGGGTGTTCAATTGTCAACAAAGTTGAACTTCAAACACAAGGGTAGTCTATTTTCTACAACTAATACTACAGTAGGTTTTAAAAACTAAATGGGAGGAAAAGTGGGATATTCATCATTGAAAAATCGTCTCTGAAAGATTGAGTTAGCTGCTTCCTTTTATTTTGTACATTTTTTTTTATTGTATTGCTAGAGACAGGACCAGAGAAGAACATCTAGTTGAGTGAAAATCAAGGTAAGCAAAGTCGACTTAAGCACCATCCACTGTACTAGCATCCACCAATCACCTGCAGAAACATGGCAACAGGAAAGGGCATGGGGGGAATGTCTTTTACATAACACCTATCATTAGCACTGGTACTCATCATAGAGCTTAAGGGGACTCTTACTAATCATTAGTCTAAATTTTGCTCAGTCTAAAAAACTTTTTTTTTTTCACCATTACACCAGAACACAAAAACAGACAAGTCAGCAGCAAAGTGATATAGTGTTTGCTATATTGGCCCTTTGTTAAAAAATTAAAACCGAAAAAAGAAAACAATGCTTTACATTTTACATTCATTAAATGAATACAATTTTTACAGCACGGCTGCAGAACAACGTGGTAATGATTCATTGCCATGACTATGAAATACGTCTTGATACGATCTCTTTAAGGTGAAAAATAAAATAAAAAGTCTTTAGTCAGTTATTTCAGACCAAATGCGGTTTGAAATGCGAAAAGCCCAATTTGAATCATTCAATAAGAGAACTAAATTATAAGAATAAGTATTCCCCCCATTACCAAAATAGTAGTTGGACAATTAATAACAATATGGTGATTTTTCTTAGTGGCCTTTGTTTTTTGGGGGATTATTTTGCTTTTAGGTAGTACTTTATTTTTGTTGGGGGTTTTTATCAACCACGTAAAAACCAATAGATCCTTTTATTAACAGTAGCACAGGAGTGAGAATTATCAAAATTGCTTTGGTATAATAAAATAACAAAAGATGCAAAATTCATATTTCTGATTTCCCATTTATTACCATACATCAGAATTCAAGTTCTGGGTTGTATTTGTATCAAGTGTCATAAATATTTATTAATGCATAAATCACAGCAACACGAACACGACGATTTATCATACCCAGCAATTTTAGCCAAACCCAGCCAAACCCAAATAAATACATATATACTTTCTCTTTTAACTACACATACACAAAACAACAAACTTTTTTTGTTGTCTTCAATCTGATGCATGCATAAATCGGAAAGCCTTACAAAAGTTTGTGACTGAAATACCACTGGAATATGAGACTCATCAGACTGGCTTACTGTATCAAGCGTGAACCAAGCCTCTCTCAATCAATGGCAAAACAATTCTCAACCAAATCAGGAGGGACTTTCGTGTTACCTTGACTAATTTCAGTGTTATGAAATTTAAAGCATACATTGGAAAGAGAGAATGATAAAATAAAATTGCTGGGAATAGGACAGGTGTTTGGAGAGGCACAAAATAAAAGCATTGAAAAAAAAAAGATGAAGGTGGCAATGCTGACAAATACGAGCTTACAGAAAATTCTAATCTGTTTACCTGAGTCTTCATCCATTTCTTTAAACACATGATCCATGTAATTCTCAAAAATTAATGATGACAAATGAAATCAATTTTAATTCCAAAAAGCACTTTTATACAAATGAAATTATGAGGAAAACAATGTATGTAAAATTCCATACGAGATACAAATAAAACAAATATCGCAAAAAGTTAACTACAATAATGTCTGATCTTGATTAAATAATAAATTAAGCTTTACAAAATGCATGCATGTGATACTGCAAAACATCTCCCTTTCACAATTTTACAAAACATTCCAAATAAAACGATATATTCCAATACAACTCGTGCAGATCACAGACTGAAAACACTCTCTTTTCTCATTTACACATACACTTTTGTGCCCATACACAACATAAAGAAGTGATAAATCAAGCTCAACGATTGAGCTTGTTTGTAGAAGATGATAACATGCGTCAAAGTTTGCTTGCAGAGATGAGTATGCTTGTCTAGACACTTCAGACAGAGATGCAGACACCATACTTCATCCTGAGGCCTACTCGTATTCTTTCGATTGATTTCTGAAAAGCTTGTGGATTGACAAATGTACAAGGTGCTTCATTTACTTTATATTCAGTCTTTGAAAGTAAATTCTGCAAAGAAAAATCACACTATAATTCATTAGAATAGCAAAAAACAATTTCTCAAAACAGTCATGTACATTGTGTCGATGGCCAGCAGATGAAAGCTATGATGTAGCAATTTCGCCAATAGGCCCATGAAACTTAAGATCTCAACATCCGAATTTGGAGCATTGCGACTTCTTTCCAATTAAGGCGTACCAAGTTCACATCAGAGATTTGAGTGACGCTTCTTCATTATAATTTTGGCAATCAAACAGTGATGCCAATTAAAAGATTTGATACACCCAGTTTGGGAAAAGAAACAGGGACTTTTACATTCACAATTCTTTGTTCCTTTACCAAATTCGGAATACTAAATCTCTTAATTAACACCAGAGGCTTGAAGCGCCCAAATCAGAACAAAATAGCATCGTTCAAAACTCCCATCCACATCAGAGGTTTGATCCGCCAATCAGCATAATTGCTTCATCAAAAGTCCAATTCGCCAACCATCGATATGATATTCAGTATAGCAGGCTGCTCCTCTAGGCGCCTAGGTTATGATAGGAATACTCCCGCTCTTTCTTTCTTTCTCTCTCTCTCTCTTTGGCTGTAAAAAGTGACAAAAGAACTTCTTGTAACACTGACTGGAAAGGAGAACACCGCTTACTAACAGGACTTTTTTCTTCGTTTAAGTCTCCTGCAATGTATGTAGTATGTATTAAAAACCAATACTTAATTGCCTTTTGTGCTTTAAAATGTTTGAATTTATATTTTCATGCGCATGTCCACTACTGTCTTCGAGTTCTCTGACATTTTTTGTAAACAAAATTTTCCAAGTGTCTTTTTATTGACAACTGACATTGCTGAAACCTGATGCAGGTGGACGACAGGGATATACAACGCTGATAGAGTACATTATATAGTGACCGTACCCTTATTACCAGACAACTGCACAATGACATTTGCTTGTAAACTGCTAGTACTAGAAACTGCTAACAACAGGACTGCCATCAACATCTATCTCAACCATTGGCTGGCATCCTTGGCTACGATTAACCTCACCACAAATCCTCAAACCTTGATTTCAATTATCAAATTTGACATTATTATACGAATGACGATGATACCAGAACTGTAATGATGTCACACATACAAAACACACTCCACTGTTACTGTCAATTCCATATATTGAATCCAAAACCCGATCACTAATAATAATAAAAATAATAATAATAACCGTAATGATAAAAATAATAACAGTAACAATAATAATAGTAATAATAATAATAATAAAAAGATCACAGACAGAGCACAAATTCAACGCATTGCTGTAGATCAGGAACTGATTGAAGAGACAGGCAATATGTGAGCTAGGTATAATAAACTTTGTAAGTTCAACTGGAGTCAACTAACTTTAAGTCGTGTGAATTTATTACTTTTGTATTCCACTTACAAGAAATTGAGGGAAACTTCTTTATTTGTAGCTACCTCAGACCTGAGCCCTAAAAAAAAGTTGATGAAATTGACAGCCTTCCTTGAGATGGGAGGCAACAACAAAGATTATGCTTCTACAACCCAAGAGATCTACCTGCACATTACGGGCACTGAACAAATAGGAGAAGAAAAAGACGACGTTGAAGTGATATCTTTACCCCTTTAGCAATCAGCAGACACAAGAATTGGCACCCACTTTGCAACTGCACAAGAGTGTAGACTGACAGACGTTGACAAGAGCTGATAACCACCCACCCTGACTATTCAAACCTATTCAAATCAGCACTGGTTGCTTGTTTTCATTCCAAGCTCTTCATTTGATTTGGTCCCTACACATGCTAATTTACATCTATTGGGGAAAAAATGCAAGGAAAGAAATTAGAGTAGGCCTACCATAATGCAGGCTTTTAAGAGGGTACTGGCAAAAATGTGCCGGCTTTACTCCAGTGGTTTCCACAACAACCCTGCATCTAAGAGAAAGATTAAAATCGTCACTCTGAGAGCCTACTTCAAAAGTCGCTCTGGTGCCTAAGAGCCTAGTTTCTTGGCGATTCATCAAGGCCAAAATAAAAATCTTTTCAAGCATTGACTGCCAACCAAATGCATCCCCCAATCTATCTGACGGTAATAAACAAATCGGGAGAGAAATACAGCGATGAGTAAGCATGTGACTGACCGTTTAAGAAATTTCACAGGTAAAGAGCTCAGGCCATAAGCTTATGACAGCCGATTTTAGGGAAAAAATAGGCTTGGATGCTCAGTAGCTTTTCTTAAATATGGATTCTAGTCTAAAGGCTCCCAGTGAATTTGTCTCTGGCTCACTTGCAAGCGGGTGCGTAGACATCCTGATTGGTCAACCGTGTGACTAAGGTGTGATAGCTTTTATCGCTAAGAATCAGACTCCTGGAATGCCCATTCTTTTGGCCATGGCACAGCCGTAGGACTCATGACCTGGTATAGATCTTTGGTGGGGTATTAGGCAAAGTTCAGGTGTTATTGGCGGGTTATAAGAGGAAGTTTTTATAGAGAAAAAGCAATGTTCTTGGAAACTAGTTATATGGCGAAATGGGCTACTATGCGGTGGGTTTTTAGGCAAAGACTCCTGTACTACTGCAATTTAGGCTGCCCCATACTCATAATTCTTTCCACGAATGTGAATGCTATTAATTTTTCTTGCAGTTTCGACTTCAAAGTATTCAAAGTGAGTACAGGACCTTTTGCAAGCCTAAACGTATACACAAAATAAGAGAGAAAAAAAAACAACCCATGATAAGCACTATTTTATAGGATTATGCCACAAGCATTATTCACAGATTCGAAATCACAAATAAAAAAATGCAGAATTTCAACAGTTTGGGAGAGTGGAATTGATTGAAACAAACAACGTACAAAACAAGAAAGATTAAAGATTTAGGTTCCTTTAAACTACTAGTTGATTCTCACCTCAGCTGTTTGAGGTAAAACAGAAAGAGACTTGCTCCAATACCAAATCCTGCCCCCCCCCCCCTAAAAAGATGCCCTTAACATATTGCTTTTATACACTGAGTGGAAGCAGTGTGGCAATGCAGTGATCGCCGTAGCTCGGGTTTGAAAGGGCACTTCAAAGAGCGCACAGCATGAACTTTCAAAAGTACACCATGCACTGCAGTATACGCTTATTGATTCGGCTTGATGTAATAAAAATCTATAACGCATGAGTAATGCGAATTAAAAAACTGAAAGTCAGCCATGGGGTCATTATTGATGGCGTTAGATTGCGATAGGAGACCTCTACAAGAATAACCGTCTATAGTATTGAAAAAAAAAAATCTTCAATAGGCAGTGGGTGTGTGTAAGTACAGTCATAATTTCACATCGAACCCTGAACATATATTCGCCTCTCTGAAAGATGAAGGGTACTTTTGACTTGGTTAATGAATTTAACAAATTGTAAAATGAAGTTCATGTAACATGACTTCAGCTTATTAAGCCTGTGTCAATAAGTCTAGTGAAATCTGAATCAAATTAAACATGATGGGACTTCTTTTTTTCTTTAACAGAAGAAAACCCTATCTTCTTCGCAACTACCATAGGTCAGCAAAATAATCAGCCTTTCTAAACTTAATACTGGCCAATAATTGACACTTTCAACACAACGAAACGACGTGAGCTTTCAAAAAAAAATTAAAAAATACACATCCTGCCTCAGCATCAATCATATTTTTTCAAAGGTTATACCTAAACACGAATGGATATGACAAAATTTCAAACAATATCTAGACTATTGGATTGGTTTGTACAGTAAAGTTGTCACGTATTTCTTTCTGAAGCGATGGGTTGCGCTGAGGACCATCACACCATCCTGGAGAGAGAAAGAGAAAAGCAACGATTACACAAAAGAAGAAAAATACAAATCGATGGTAGCAAAAGAGTCTTACATCAGTTTTTTTTTTCTTTGCAACCTACAAAGGTTCTAATGTAACCTACACAACCTACAAGAAATTTCTTGAAGTTGTTCACAATTTCTTTTGTCAGTAAACTAGTAAGTAGTTCTAAAAGGTTTAATAAAAGCTGACTCTGAATAAGTAGAAAAAGAACATCAATTGGAGAATTTTTCAGTCCAAATTGATTAATTTCACAAATTGCATTTAACGTAAATCTATTTGTTTGGAGGCACAGTGTTTTGTGATTAAAGTAATCCTGCTGGTTGAGAGAAACTTGGTTTGAATCTCACTCGAACAATTGTATGCCTTCCTTGAGCAAGGAAAGCCACTCCCCTACCTTCATCCCACTCAGGTGTACATGAGTCATGAGTACCCAGCCATCGACAGAGAAGATTTTTTGTAAGAATGTCAGTATGAAGCACTTCTCTATGCAACTCTATTGTATAGTCTCCAAAAGAGTTACGGTCTTTGGGATGAAGTGGCCTATTGGGGGATAAATGATGTATCATCTCATTATTACCATCATTATTATTGCTGCTGCTGCTGCTGCTACCACTACTACAGCTGTGAGATTCACTGTATGAGCGGGTAAGCTTTTCATAGAGACAATGAAGCTGCTACCTATTGAACGGGACGCAACAGACTGTCAAAGATGCCCAAGAACAGAATGAGATGTGAAGGGGCTGGACCTGGATAGAAGGCTCTGGGACTGAGTTGCCGACGGCCTTCATTTATTTCAAATCTTTGCTGTTAACTATTTGCCATCTTTTAACATACATAAAAAAAAAGTAAAGCTCCTTCTAGTCCCTGACAGATCCGAAGAGCCGGAGCATTGAGCAAAACAGATGATGCAAGATCATCCCCTTGACAGGACACGAGTCTATCGCCGGTTTTACTTCCAAGCCCTTGCTGGTACTTATTTAAATCTAAGTAGAGTGAAGCAATTGGAGAAAATTTTCTTGCTCCTTTCACATACATAAACCCACAGTTTATTATAAGTGAATCAAATTCAACGGGCAGGTTTCAGAAAAAAACCCCACAAGAATATAACTTCAATCTTTCAATGCCTCTATTTCATAATAGTACGAAGACAGAATGCAAATGGGTTGGGGGTTTTTTCAACCATGTATTTGTTACACATTACAGAGAAAGGAAACAAGACTATTACCCTTAGTGAGTTCCTCTTCATGATGTGTCATGTCTTGTGTTGCAAATGTGATGAATGTAGACATACATCATTTCTTTATTTTATGGGTCTTCATTTCTGATGTAAACATCACTAATACATCACACAAAACACATAAATGAACCAAAATGTCATGATTTCATGCTTCTTTTCTCCGTGTGTAACAGATATATATGACCAAATAACCAAAGTCGTCTAATCTTCTTCTCATGACCTATGAGCATTGATATATTTGATCCACCGGAGGGAAACTTGGTGAACTTTTAAAACCTGCCAACACTACTTGAATGAATGATAGTCTCTCACCTTGATAGAAAGGGCATAAAGATGATTCAACATAACATGGTTTGGTTCTGGAAGTAAGGATGGCTCAACCTGAAGGGACATGAAAACAAAACAGAAATGATAAATTTTAGTATAATAATAATACAAATCGACCAAATTGGAAGAAAACATTCTTACAGATTTTCAATGCCTCAACAATAGGTCATGATGCACTAGGTGTAAA
>JAUEKT010253532.1:0-12985 GCA_031762655.1 Doris verrucosa
CATAAGTAAAGTCTTTCTTTTTTCAACCGAAAAATTCACACAATAACATATTTATCAGCATACACCCAGAAAAAAGAGGTTCATATCTTATATCATTATATTTAGAAATCATTACTTACAGATATAATGAGAATATGATTCATGAAGTCTTGATAAACTCAACATAATTTTGTCTTTATCAGTTTTTAAGATATGTGTCTCATTGTCCCATACTACTTCAGGCCTTACCTTACAACAACACAGCCTCAATCATGCAAATGACTCATTAGATCATAACTTGTTCAAATATCTTTTCTTTCTTGCCTTTCAGGCCTTAGAGAAGGACTGGTCACTTTTACATTCTTCATAACCTATAAATCGTCGTCAATAACATGTACTAGTGTAAGAGTCTCTACATTTAATGTTTCTTATGCTAGTACATGTCACCAACCAGGAAATGAGTGCGTGTGAATAACAAAGTCCTCATGCAGATATTTTGCAAAAGCAACCCCTTGGTGGTGCTTTGTTAGAGGGCTGCTTTTTTCCCTTTGAGTGGCATAGAAAGAAAAGCTTCTTTATTTCTGATGAACAGTCAACAAGTTTTTTAGCTTGCAAATTTCACACTACAATGCTACCATGAGCCAAGAATCAGATTGAGATTATCCTGAAGAATTCATAGCTGGGTTGTCAGGAGAAGAAAGACTGGCATCGTAATCACATCAAATCTAAGCTGGTAATTGAATTGCAAGATTACAAATAAAAATGTTGAAAGGAGACAAGCATAAAGAAAATAATGATTCATCATGTGAAGAATAATATGTTGAGTGATTGCAATCTGTCGATGAAAAAATAAATGACCCCTCTGAACAAAAATTATCAAAATGTATTTCCTCTTAAATGATTCCAACATACATTTACTTATACCTCTGACAGTCATTCATTAAAAAGAAATATTTCAGAAACACATAAGAAGAAAAAGAAAACGGCGAGCAAATAAATGCCAATTAGCCACTAAAAAGATCAAACTGAGAACAGAGGAATTTGATGGAGACTAAGAGGATTGTCTTTCCCCTTCCACAAAGTTTTTTCAAGAATGGATGTTCAGCAGTGTAATAAAGCCCAATATCTCTCCAAAAACATCAAAAGTAGCACATGGTAAGCAAGATCACTTACAAATTGATTGATATTCCTGTTTTCACATAAGAGATCTGTGCATAAAATATTGTTCATAATTTTCCACTCTCAAATATACATGCACACAAATCCGTCTGTTTTATCTTTAACCATGGTTTTAAATAATTCGAATACAGCAATAAATGCTGGAATACAATGAAGGACACTTTAGCATTTTTTAGATGTTCCGAAAGGTATTACCATCTACACGTACCTCTATATACAAATAAACAGTGTGTGCAATTTCATTCAGTTTCCCTTTCCTTCAATATTAATTCCCTTCTAATTCCTAGCTTAGCAGCATCATAGGCTGATGGAAGGAATCAGTTAATAGCAAACGTGTGTCCATTAGTGCATAGTGAAAAGTTTTCATTGCACAGAGTATAGAGTCACGGTATGAAATCTTGCAATAATTATTAACATAAAATGACACATACATTTTATCATTATACCCTGCAGTATGAGTTAAGAATAAATCCCAAAAGATATGATCAATTAATTTATATTCCAATAATGTAAAGTTACATTATCGCAGCCACAAAGGTTTTTTTTTTATTTGTGTATTTTTATAGCAACGTAATTTTCATCTATCTTTTTATTCAATATGCACATACAAACTTGTTTTCACAGTGGCCAATATTTCCATATTATAGAAATAATATTTTTGTTTCCAATATTGGGTTTAGTCATTGTCAAACGAAATAAGAAATATATATTCAAATGCACAAACGAATGAATTTTATATGAGGAAGAAACATGGTAGGATGAACAAGACATTGGGAATGAATCTCCAAGTATTTTCAAACAAATGCCTGATGAACAAACTGGACATTCATCGAGTTGTGGCACAGAAAAGGGGACAAAAGCTGCTGAAATAAATTTCAAGAAATAGCATCACATGAAACCCATGTTGAGAAAGCAGTAGATGAGCATCATATAAGAAACACTCCATTGGAACTCAGAGTACGAGAAAGAAGTTATTTAATATGTGGTGTTGAATGAAAACAGGTTAGAAGCAGGAGATGAGCAGTTCTTGAAAGTTGTTGCAAGCAACTTATGCCCCCGGCTAAAAGGATGATGTATGGTATTATTACATAAAACTCAATGGCAACTATTTCTTTCAGTGACACTGGCTTTATCACAATTAGAGTAGTTCATTTACCTTCACTTTATCACAATTGAAATAGATTCCCAACCCCATGAAATATTCTGTTTCACTTGGACTTTCATAAAACAAACTTCAAATTCATCAAACTTGATTTGATTGTATTCTTTGGAGACATGGTAAAACAATTTTGTTTGTTTCATTTCTTTTTTTTATAAAACTTTTCAAATTTGCAATGCTCAAAGGCAATTCAATTAAAAGCAAACAAATTATGCACAAACATCAGTAAAGCAACAAACAGACAAAACATGTTCTCATGGCTATATATCGTTGAATACTTCATCACGATTATAATTTCATCCACATACAGCATTCTCAGAGCTATCTCTGCATACAAAAAGCCTCACAACTCTCAGATGACTTCTACTCAAACTTGAACGTTCAAAGCATTCTTGTGAGAAACTTCTAAAACCTTTCTCCTTCACTTACAACCTTCTTCAATTTGACACTTAATGATCGTGATTTAAATATTCATGTAAACGCCTATGGCTAAAAAAGAAACAATGAGGGGGGTACTACATTTCTGGAGCAAGAACATGTGGATATTCAACATACTATATATGTTCAAAGTATCTCGCAAAATGTCAAGAAAGCTTACATACAAAACTAGTCCCAATGAGAATTTCTTATGCAAGTATCACATTCACTTCATCATCAAGACAGCCAACCCACAAACTGACATCAGTCATTCTTTATTCCTAGAAGATATCTAAAGGAGACCAAAACTTAACTGAGAAAAAATGTGGATATCTCATTCTAACTTGAATGAAAATACGATTTTTTCATTTGTTGTTTTCTTTAAAAAAAAAAAAAAAAAAGAGACTTTTCAAGGGATAAGGGAGGAGGGAAAGGGGGAAACTAAAACGAATACAATGACCCATTGATACAAGAGTGCACATGAATCCCCAAATCACACAGTAACTTATTTACTTATTATTAGAATCAACACTTGATCAATCAATCTTAATAGCTCCGTAAATGCGCCGGATGAAGCTGTAGGCAGCGAAGAAGCCGACGGTTCCAGTCAGTATCCAGAAGGTGAAGACTATCAAGAGGGTGTAGCCAAAGTAGAGGAGGGTTGGAATGAACTCGGTGATTTCAAGCTGACAGAGGAAACAACAACAAGGAAATTTTATAGTGGTATGGTAAAGGACGAATGGGAATATAAAATAAATGTACAGACATGCCAACCAAGCCAACTCACTTTTAGGGAGACTGGGCATTATTTTTAGGGAGATTTGGGAAAAAATAGGGAGTTTCAAAATATAAGCGTAATATTATGTGAATCGGTACAATGTTATATAACACGGTCATATAGACATATATAGAAATCTAGGCCTATGCACTAAAAACGGATATCAAAAATAAGGAAAACAAAACAAGAGGGTAAAATAGTACAAAGGAGATCTACCTTTGTTAAATCGCATCCCTCTCCATAACATATTATGCTCTATCAGAAAAGAAGAAAAGAGAGTCGAGAGCTTCTGCCTTAGACACATATGTTCCTGAATGGGGGAATGTTTTGGCACAAAAAAATGAATGAATGCTATAGATCTAGCATTTACACTGACAGCCTTTTCATGCTTTTCAGACTGACTATGTTTTCTACAATCATCTTGTCCCCTATAACAAACTTTAAATTCTACATTTCAGCTGAAGATTTCCTTTTCGGTAGATATCTAGATCTAGAGTTCTAGAAACTATATTGAGGCGAGCAACTAGGCTAAATCACAAATTGAAAGTCTATTTAGATCTAGCAAAAAAATAGAAGCAATAGGCCTACGATCCATCCTCGTCATATCTATATCTAGATCTCTAGAAACTATATTGAGGCTAGCAACTAGGCTAAATCACAAATTGAAAGTCTATCTAGATCTAGATTCTAGATCTAGCAAAAAAATAGAAGCAATAGGCCTACGATCCATCTCCGTCCTGGAAATAAATTATGAACTAACTAGATCTAGCTCTCAATGTAAATTACATTTCTTCTTCTAAGCACAGCACAATCAAATCTGAGCAGTGGTAGAGATCGTTGTTTAGGCGAGGCCAACTGAATTCTAGGAACAACATCACCTTTAACTTCTGCACTCTGCTCTCTGAACCAAACCAGAAGGCTGATTGATATTGCACAAGAAAAGAATAGATAAATGTGGTATCGAATACCCGGTAAATGCATAAATTTCTTTTAAATCAATGTATCGGTATCGGAAGATGCGCAAGAATCGATACTGGTAAAGAAAATAATATTCGGTCCATACACGGGCAAACGTATCTCTAAAAATTCATGACTTATTTCACCCTGCTATATCAGCTGGCTGAAATCAGGAGATACTGATGGTGGTCGGGAGATCGGGAGACAAGCCCAAAAATCGGGAGTCTCCCGACGAAATCGGGAGGATTGGCATGTCTGCAGACGCAAGCTGAATTCCCAGTTGATCAGGAAGATAAACGGCCTAGACATGTGTTTACACTATGAAAAGTGTAATGCAAAATGGCTGCAAAAGTACATTTTGTGTGTGTATTTTGAGTTGAAATTTAAGGTTTGAACGAAAAAGAAGAGGAAAACAAAAGCTTGTTTGATTTTGTTTCCCTCTTCTTTCTTTTCGTGCGAACCTAAAATTGCCACTCAATACACACACAAACCCCCCTCCTCCCCCCCCCCCCTTCCAAAAAAACAACAAAAGAACAGATCAAATTTTACTCAATTTTAAGATTTTTTATCATTCCTGACATAAACATACAATTGCTTCAAGCCCCAATCTGCATAACAATAATATTATATACTGTGTGTAGGCCGTCAGCCGGCTGACAGTGTGCTTGGTTGATTTTGTTTTCCTCTTCTTTTTCGTGCAAACCTAAAATTTCTATCAAATTACAAAACAAAACTCAAAAACAAATAAGAAAACACCCAAGATCAAGTTGTACTCAATTTTTAAATCCGTTATATCATTTTTGACACAAACATTTAATTGCTTGAAGCCCCAACCGTCACAACAGAAAAATTAATACTGTGACCATAGGTGGCCTACCGCTAGCCAATGCTACTTCAGCGCTGTGTCAGCTGCTGAGTGAAACTTGCTAGAAGTGCGTTGTCTGCACTACATAGGATTATAGGAAGTTTGAGACGGTGAATAGGCCGGCTTGGCCTTTAGATGTCTCGCCTCATAGTATCTTGTAACAATAGCTCCTGTTGCGCATGCGTTTCGTTACAATTTAGTTTAGAAATATTCGTATTTGAGATGGGATAATTCCCTATCTACTTGAATTTTGAAATTTAGTACATTAGTGGACATCTTGGTGTTAGGAGTTAGTGAGTTCCATATAGAATTTATGCGGTATGGTAAAAAATTTCTTCTCACTTCACATTTAGAAAATTCTTTATATAATTTTAATTCATCACCTCTCGTACGTCTATCCTTTGAGAGTTTAAAAAATATGTCTTTGTCAATGTTATCGTTGGTGTGTTTGTTGTTGGGTTGTTGTTTTTTCTTGTCTTTTCCGTTTTGCTATTGCTGTGTGTGTTTTTTTTCTTTTGTTCTGCTCTTTGTGTGCGCGTGTGTATGCGTATAATATGCTTGTGTGTGGCGGGATTGGAGAGGGAAGAAGAGGGAAAGAGGTTCTTTTTGGTGTGGAAGGAAAGATTTGAATCGGGTTTTATTCTGCTTTGACAACCTGTCGGACAAATAGCAGATTAAATCAACACTCACCTTGCCTAGGAACTGGGGCTAGGCGCTGTTTCTGGCTTCATGTTGACACGGTTGCAAACTGTATCTTCTGGCATGGAGAAGACTGGCTTGGGATGGAACTGTTTAGTCTTCATTCAGTCGATAAAGCCAAATCGAACATGCAGACAGATCTATAATACGTTTTCGTTTTAAAATCATTTACAAGAGTTCATGTGATTAAATTTGTGTTTGTATCACACAAAGTGAAGGGGCAATCGGGATGTATAACTGACGCGTTTGTGTTTCGTTCAGGAGCTGTCATTTGAGTACAATTTATATATTACAAATCAAATTGCTCTACTGAATCTCTCCAGATTTGTAGAATAAAACTTATAAAAACATGTAATACTTTGTTAAAATAGTCTACTTACAAATACGAACATGACCGTCGTATAAAAACCAACAACTAGATATCTAGATATAGGGATCTTGTTTTCCTTTCAATGCATTCGCGTTGATGAAGTTTGCTTCTTGTGTCTCTTAAAAAAAAACAAAAAGATTAAAATCATGATCCAGTCAGGAATATTATGTCACATAATCAGTTTTTAGATTTATAGACATTTAGATAAAATCCATCCGTGATGTTGGAAGATAGATAAAAACCGAACACAGCCATTTCTGGGGTTTCTTGTCAGATACAATGACACAGTACAAGTAGCGGATTCATGATATGAGGAGACAAAAAGAGGAGCTTTTGGCCGGAAGCAAGTTTTGTTCTCGTCAAACACGACGACAATAGGTAACGGTGTACCACTCCGTTATAAACTTAGATTTGTTCTCATGATGAACACTGTTTTCTCGACTGACACGAATTTAGTGCCGCTGTGTCCAAAACAAACTTTAACAAGACAAGCTCTTTCCTTCCTCCCCTCTCCCTCCCCCGCCCACCCTCCACAATGTTAAAATTTATCCTCATGCTCTATAGGAAATCCTGACTGCTACGACGTGAAGTGCCTATACACAGATCTATGTTATTGTGACATACATGCCTTTCATTCTTTTTCTTTCACAATACTGTACATAGAAGCGGATAAATTCTAAGACACTTTTTTGTTTGTTTCTTTGATTGTGTGTGTGTGTTTTTTGTGGGTTTTTTTGGAGGGGGGTATTTCGGGGGGGGGGGTGTATTTATTAATTTATGGTTTGTCAATATAGCGAATTCAAGTGACGTTTTCCTAAATATTCAATTCATTACATATTGTAGCGTTTACGGTACATATGAAAAGTCTGCTCTTGAAAACTGACTGATTTTCCAACAGCGTTACACATTGTGTGCAGGATGGATTTATTGCCTTATTATAGTTTGATACTTTAAAAGAAAACCATTCAAAGATTGGTCGCATTGTTCATCCATACGCTATATGTTCTTGAATTGCAATGAAATTATCCGTTGGTGCCGTCTGCTGTAATACTGTGAAACAGTAGCGGTGAGAGATTCATTAACTGTGAAATAACAAGGAATATTCAAAAACGATAAAAACCAGGTTTGACCATACGATATGATGATGGAACCAAATTATATGTTCAATTCATGACTGGTGCACATGTAGTTTGAACAGAAAACCTTGAAGCATGACATCCAAAAGCTCCTAGGATCTTAAGACAACAAAATAAGAATGCAAAAGTCATTCTTTTGGATGATTGCACCATTTTTGTATGCTAACTGGCTTCACGTGATTCTTTATGGTCATGAAGAGATTCTGCTGCAATTACAAGATACTATTAAGAAATTGTATTAAGCAATTGTATAATTCTTTATCAAGATCATATTCCATGGATACTGGTGATATTACTCCTCGTGTGCTTACAAAGCCCAGTTTTGTCTCAATGATACGCCATTGTAAAATCAATTTCAAAGAAATTAAGGCATTTAAATCTTAGACTTGTTGGTTCATTTGTTTTGGGTTTAATTTTGTTTGTGCTTACCTATTCTTGTTTTTTTTCTTCTTGTTCTTGTTTTTTTTTATATTCTTGATCTTGTTGTTGTTGTTGTTGTTGTTGTTGTTGTTGTTGTTGTTGTTGTTGTTGTTGTTGTTCTCCCCAGCCCTTGCTGGTAATCATTTACATAAGAGTCAAGTAAAGCAGTTGGAGCAAATAAAGTTTCTTGCGCAAGGTAAGTACAGGATGGTCGCGGATGGGATTCGAACCCCGTACCTCTCGGTCAGAAGTCGGACGCCCTAACCACTCGGCCACCGTGCCTCCTGATCCAATGTACCCAGGTGAAAAGTGTTTAAGAGAACCGAGGAAAGAGATGACATTAACTCTGAAATTTGTTGTTGTCCTCTGCCCGTCGTTGGTGCCTTACCTTGGTGTCGACGCAAGGGTTGTAGTCGGTCCACGTCTTGTTGGACTCGGGGTGTTTGTACCAGGTGCCGTCCTCCAGACAGGTCTTCTCGGCGTACGCTGTGGGGGAGGGGATGAGATGGGCGGATTGGGTGATTGATTGATGGATTGATTGATTGATTGATTGATTGATTGATTGATTACAATAGTCACTGGTCGGTTGATTAGTTAGTTGACTGATTGATTAATTGATTGATTAACTTAGACTGATTGATTGATTATTTGTTTTTTTCATTGATTGATTGATTGATGAAATGAATGATTGATTGACTGGTTGGTTGATTGCTTAGATGATCGGTTGGTTGATAGATCGGTTGGTTGAATGAATTAGGGGCTGATTGATTGAAATCTTTACACGTTTTGACATAATCACATATGTTAACATAATAATTATATTGACTCCAACTCATAATATTGGAATTAGTGACTATATAAATAACGTCAGTGCTATCAGTATTCAACCAAAATATTCAATACTTATGATTATGATAATAATACTAAAAATGATATTAATAATACAAATGACAACAATGATAAGGCTAATGCTAGTGATAGTAATAATGATAATAATCATAATAATGGTATATTAAAATGATACGAATAATAATAGCGATGTTAACAAGAATAATAGTAATAATGACAAGTAAGAAAAATTTGTATTAGATTGCGTATTATGAGGTAATATATCTTACAATCTCGTACATTGCAACAACATCGCAATTAACCTAAAAGACATTGAGGGTAAAAGATGGCAAGGTCTACTATTTCTTTCAGTAGTGTGAAATATTTTCCTATGCGAGCGATTTTCATCAGCGAAAATTTCAAAAGAAATGCAGGCTTACAAATACTTCAAAACAAAATTCAATTCAAAATGACACAAAGGCCCATTAGCAAAGCGCACGGGCCCCAAGAACCTCTTCTTTCCATCACCAAGAGAAGAAAGTTAATGTGGTACGGGCATGTCAACAGACATGATACCCTGGCTAAGACCATCGTGCAGGTACAGTTGAAGGCAAACAAAAGAGAGGTCGCCAAAGAAAGACTGGGGTGGACAATATCAAAGACTGAACTGCCGATCATATGCACGTATTACCATCAGCCACACAAGAACGTAAAACCTGGATGAATATCTGCTCTACATCTTTCCTCATGTCCTCCCTGCAGGCTTTAGGACGTGGGACTGAGGTATGAGGTAACGGCCTTTGTGTTTTGTCCCATCACGTGACCAAAGGAGGCACGGTGGCTGAGTGGGTAGAGCGTTGGACTGCTGACCGAGAGGTACCAGTTTAGAATCTCGTCCGCGACCATCTTGTACTTTCCTTGAGCGAGAAAATAACTCCAATTGCTTTATCTAACTCAGGCGTAATGGGTATCTGGTCGTTAAAGACAGGGCTGTCTTCGTCTACAAAATTGTATCGCGCTTAACAGGCTGAAAGTCTCGTCCTCTGTGGTTCTGTGTTGCTGTTGGCTGGGGGAGTAAAATGCGATTGCAAAGCGCCGAGAGGCTAAGGCAAAAGGTGCTATATAAATGGTCAATTTACTTCACACTTTAAGGCGCATGTAGATCTCACCTTCCGGGTTAAAGCCAGGCTTGAAGTAGTAGGGACACTCAGCGTAAGTGGTGGTGCCGGCTCTGGTGTAGTCCCAACACATCCAGTGGTCGAAGGTGGCTGGGCAGTAGAGGTGACCTGTGGGGGATGACCAGTAGTGGGAAGAATCAGTGGTGTGGACATGAATATCAGTGGTGTTAAAGAGAATATCAGCCGTCTATGAAAGAGAATAAGTGATTTGAAGGAGAGATTCAATGGTGTGAAAGAGTTAATAAGAGGTGTGATAGAAAAGTCAGTGTTGTACAAGGAATGATCAGGGGTTTGAAAGAGTTAATCAGAGGTGGGATAGAAAAATCAGTGTTGTAAAAGGAAGGATTAGTGGTGCGAAAGAGTTAATTAGAGGTGGGATAGAAAAGTCGGTGTTGCAAAAGGAAGGATTAGTGGGGTGAAAGAGTTAATCAGAGGTGGGATAGAAAAGTTAATGTTGTAAAAAGAAGGATTGATGATTTGAAAGAGTTAATCAGGGGTGGGATATAAAATTCAGTGTTGTAAAAGGAAGGATCAGTGGTTTAAAAGAGTTTATCAGGCGTGGGATATAAAGGTTGGTGTTGTAAACGAAAGGATCAGTGTTGCATCACTGGTTTGAAAGAGCCAGTTTAATGGTACAAGACGGATTATCAGTTGTGTGACGGGAGGAATCAGTGGTGAAGTACTGGGAACCAGCCGTGGAAAAGCGGTATATAAATAAAAATAAAGAGTATGGACATTAACAGACTAGCAGGTGCATGAAAATAGCATTTGGCCACTGTACAATCACGCTTCAGAGTTGTGTCAGTAAAATGTAGGCAAATAAGTAAGTGGTTAATAATGTAAATCAGTAATTAAAATTCAAATGAGCAAGTCATTAAGGGATCATGCAAGTAGGTCAGTGAGTAAGTACGAATGAAAGTAAGTAAGTAAATAAGCAAATAAGAAAGTAGATAAGTAAGTAAGTAAGTAAGTAAGTAAGGAAGTGAGTAAGTAAGTACTTAAGCAAGAAAGGTAAATTAGATTAGTTAACACCAATGCGATCTTTGCAGGTTGCTACGTCTGCACTCCAATTTCCATAAGGACAGGATCGCAATCTGGGACTGACTTCAAACCAAATGCAACACGAGTCAGGCATGTTGATCAAGGGAGCGAAAAAGAGGATCAGTTTTCATGCACGCGGAAGGGAAATGAAGCGAACGTTTTGTAAGGGGAGCGGTGTTTCAGTTATTTTGGGCTACGTTGTGACGGCCTCTACCGATGTTATCCCCATCGGAAATGACTTTTGCAATCCAAACAAATGTATGGGGGAAGGTTAGTAGGGAGGGAATGTTGTTTTAATCGATCGGACATGAGACTGAGATGCTCAATCAAGCTGATCATCTGTAGATAAAGGTAGAATTCGGCACATCCGTAACTTTAGAACACACGATTTACACTGTTTGTTTACGTAGACATGCTATTTATAGATTGCTCTTTTTTTCTTTCTTTCGCGTGATGTCCAGATCAATAGCATGGCTGTCACGTCATAAAAAATATATACTGAATATGTTTGAGTTCAGACAGAAAATCCTTTTCAGCCATTTACCAAATTACATCAGAGATTCATCATTTTTGCCAGCGTTACAGTATCCCAGAGACATTTTCAACTTATAAAGTGAATTATGCTTAGCTTGAAAAAGGATTTTATCACAGTTTGTACTCAATTTGGAATACCAGCTCCCGATAAGACTTCCTTAAAATGATACAAAATGAATGATTACTATAAGGCCGGTACTTTTAGTAGCCGCGACTCCAAAAATCTGAAAATTGGGTTTCTGACGTAGCCTGCAGCGCCACACGCGGAGGGCATTCAGGTCTCTCACAAAGGCAATAGATATAAAAGACAAAGTAATTGAATGGCCCCGCAAGAACAAAGACAAGAAAATGAGCAGACCAGTGGGAGAGGGCATTCAGGTCTATCACAAAGGCAATAGATATAATATACCAAAGTAATTGAATGGCCCCGAAAGAACAAAGACAAGAAACATGAGCAGACCAGTGGGAGAGCGCATTCAGGTCTATCACAAAGGCAATAGATATAATATACCAAAGTATTTGAATGGCCCCGAAAGAACAAAGACAAGAAACATGAGCAGGAATAGACTGAAAAAAATCTTGACACAACTGGGGATCGAATCCGCGACCTCTGAGTCGGCACCCATCGTCTCGCCATAAAGAAAAAGCGCTCTGGTGTGCTCAGTCGGTAGACCGCTTTCTCTTTATGGCGAAGCGATGGGTGCCGACGCAGAGGTCGCGGGTTCGATCCCCACTTGTTCCAAGATTTTTTTCCAGTCTATTCCTGTGCATTTTTCTTGTCTTTGTTCTTTCGGGGCCATTCAGTTGCTTTGTCTTTTATATATATATTATAGTGTCTTAAAGCTCCCTTGCCTCACTGTTTGCCTTTATAGCACAGAGGCTGCGTTCAGAGGCTTTGCGTAAGTCACTGGTTCGTATGGTTGGCTCCTTGTTTTTTGGTTTGTTTGTCAACATCGTTCTTGTCAATCATGATGTTGTGCTATATCAAAATAAACCATGTTCAAAGTATCAAACGTCTACTTACCCAATAATAACAACTTGAATACATATCATTGTTTACTTTTCGAATAGAAACAAATTAGTGAAAGATCCAACCAAATGAGTCAATGGAATGATCGGTGCCAGTTTTAGAAGTTTTCTAAACTTGGAAGAAAAACTCTTCCGTTCCCTCTATAAAGATGCTGTGTTCGATCTATTCTAGTGTATGGAAATAACATCATATGGAATTACTTTACAAATTTAAAAAATTTATCATTGAAAAGGAAGAGAGGAACACCACAAACGCCATGTACAGAAAACATAATAAAGTCTTGGACAGGACTATCAACTCCAGAATTGTTAACGGCCAACGAAGGCCTCAAGAAATGGAGAATACTTTCAATGTCTTTGGCGCTCTCGCCTCTCTCTCTCTCTCTCTCTCTCTCTCTCTCTCTCTCTCTCTCTCT
>JAUEKT010253643.1:0-12952 GCA_031762655.1 Doris verrucosa
CCCCCCCCCCCCCCCCCCCCCCCCCCCCCCCCCCCCCCCCCCCCCCCCCCCCCAGGACTTGGGGATATGACAGAGAGTTTGTTTGAACTTAAAGTCAAGTAAAGTTCCTTCTAGGCCTTGACAGACCTAAAGAGTGGGAGCTTATCCTGGTTTCTGTAGGGTTAAGCGGAACAGATGATACAAGATCATCCCCTCAATAGGGCGCTAGTCTATCGCAGGTTTTACTCCCCAGCTCTTGCTGGTACTCATTTACACCCAAGTCGAGGGAAGCAATTGGAGAAAATTTTCTTGCTCAAGGAAAATACTGGAGTCGTGGATGGTATTCGAACCATGTACCACTCCCTCAGCCGTCCAATGCCCTAATCACTCGGTCGTTCCTTCTAGTTCCTTCTAGGCCTTGACAGACCCAAAGAGCTGGAGCTTATCCCGGCTTCTGTAGTGTTAAGTGGAACAGATGATACAAGATCATCCCCTGGACAGGACGCTAGTCTATCGCAGGTTTTACTCTTCAGCCCTTGCTGGTACTCATTTAGACCTGAGTCGAGTGAAGCAATTGGAGTAAATTTTCTTGCTATAGGAAAATACACGATGGTCACGGCAGAGATCCGAACCCGGTATCTCTCGGTCACCAGTCCGACGCTCTAACCCATCAGTTACCGTGTCCCCGCAATCACTCAGTCATGCATCCTGTTTAAACCCTTGGTAAAGTGGTGACTGTTCTCAGAATTTACATCTGAAGCAACAGAAAATTCACCAAAATGACCACTGCGACCCGGAAAAAACCAGAACACTGCCTTTCAACTAAGTACAGACTTACAAACTCCAGGAGTTAAAAACGAAATGTTTCTGTATTATACAGAAGGGATGGCAGCCATGTTTGAATCACTCTCACATTAAGTAGATTTGAAGCAATGACAAAACTACTTTATGTTAAAAAATCTTATAAACCTTTCTTTGGGTGGCTTCCCTGAAAGAGTGGAAAAAGGTTGATATGCCCTGCATGAGATGTATGAACGTGCTCAAATTGTGCCATAAAAGTAAAATAAAATGCTCTATAACTTTACCCAATGCAACTTGATCCCAGAAATCTCTTCGGCCTTCATCTATCAGCCAATCTCTGAAGGTTTGCAGAAATGAATTGTAGATGGTAGGCTCGGATTTCTGAAATAAATGAGATAACGGCAATATTAAGAACACAAAATCTTTCAAAATACTACACAACTACAAAGATTTTCAAAAGAAGCAGTCTTTTCATTCCAATATTATCATCTTATAAAGCAAAGCATTAAGCTACAAAGTATCCTGTCATCCGGCATAAATTCTCCTCTGATACTTTGATGATTTTCACTGAAGATCAAAGCAATCAATTCTAAGAAACATCGACAATCAGTAAAATATACTACAGTTGAATCTTCAGAATGACCCGTTTACTTAGGGAAACATCAAATTTTGTAGCAGTACTGTTCAATAAAATAAATCAGAAGTCAAGATTGGACTTTGGACTTATAATAGTTACCTTAATACACTCCTGGCGCAGAGCTTTAACACAGTCTATTGCTTTGCCGTAGAATTGCTGTCCAAAGGAATCCTTCACAATCTGCTTGATTTGTTTCTGCATTTGTTGACATGCTTCAAAATGTGAAAAAAAAAAAGGGGGGGGGGGGAATAAAAGTAGAACTAATACTAGGTACCACAAAGTAATTTTTCATACCCCTTTAAGTCTTTTTTAAAGTAAACAGGCAGATAGAACTTGACAAAAAAAAAACATTTCAGTCTTTAAATCATCAAAATTGAACAAGAACTTTTAAAGTTATGAATTTTTATTGTATTTTTGGACTTTTTGTTTTGCAAATTGACAAAAGTACCATTTTTAAGACATCATTAACAAAATTTTAAAATGAATTTTCAATATCCATAGACATTTTCAAATAGCAACATTGGTTTTATATACACACAATAAATCACAACATTCTTGGTAAAATAATAAAATTCTGATTGGCGAGCAAAGTTGGGCAAAATCATGATGGGACTTAGGATATTTTCGTGAAAAATACTCGACAGGGGGTAAAATACCAATTTTTAGAATTTTGTAGTTCAAAGAAATATTGTCTGAACATCAAGGAATGTTAACAAGCTGTTTATAATATAGTATAGTGCAGGAATACCATTTTTCAGACCTCTAGAAAGAGAAATCTTAACGTTACGTCTCGTGTTGTACGGCTTCCGACTCAAAAATCGTCCAACGGGGAAAATTTACGCGGAAAGTAGAAAATATTTTCTAAAAAAATTATCACTTCAGATTGAACAAGGAAACTTTGCATTTATATGTAATTTTTGGCCCCGAGTTCAAATTTAATGTCTATTTTGAGATTGGAGCACATATTATCCTAATAATTACAAATTTTGTCAAAAATTTCAACTGACACAAATGTAGGCACATAATTTTATGTCAAAATTAGACAAATAATATATAACATTCAAATAAACATGTCATAGAATATGGTATAATTAAAAGGACATGAGAAAGTAGTGTAATCATTTACTATTATTGACATTGAAATGTAAAATTTTAAATAATTTATATAGTTATATACACGATTATTTTAACTTAATTTCCTACGCTTGCATCGGGGAATAATAGGGGAGTTATCAGGGTCAAGTCCTAAATGACTTAGCAGCCTTTTGTACAAAGTTTTTATGTTGCCAGTGTAGGAAATGTTTTCCCCCAATACAAATTTCCTAAATTTAATCTGGTCCTTTAGCCTAACAAGAGCATCCTTATTCTTAAGAATATTGTCTACATCTTCCTTTGTGGTACACAAACCTCCCTGAGACAAAATAGAATTCAAAACAGTTGCTTTCACCTCCATCTTTTCAATCTCTTTCTTCTTCTTTGCTTCTAAATTATGAAGCATCTTTTCTTTTATTTTATTTCTGACAATCTTTTCTTTCTCACTGCTCCTCTTCTTCAAAATGGCAGAATGCCTTCTGGCATTTGAAATCAGCTGCTTGCGCCTTTGAAGTTTTTGAGACTGAAGCCACTTGACCGTTTTGTTCCTCTTCAGCATATTAACAGTCGTTCGCAGATGAAGGGAAGCATGTCTTCTCTTATGGAGATCATAATCAAAATCTCCAAAGAGCCTTTCTCCTGTGAGATTTGTCAAGGGGCAAGATTCTAGAATAGTCCTTACATCTGAGTTAATCTCACCCGAATAAACACCATCGCCTAAAAAGTCACATAACTGACGTTCAAACACCACTTGACACTCTCTAACAATAGCTTGAAAAGCAACTTTAGTGTCATTTGTGACCTGACAAGGTAATGAAAAGTCAGAACATTTGACAAAATCATCAAAAACAAGTTTTAAATTGCATAAATCAAAATCATCAGCCACCCATTCATCCAAAGACATTTTCATTTTTCTCACATAATGGGAAAAATCCAAATATGATTTAGAACTATTCATTAAATGCCAATAAGGATTTGTGAAATTGACAAAAAACAGGGCAATGGCTAAAACAACTGACATAAGTTTACCATCTTGAAGATCAGACAAAATACTTTTCAACTTCAAATTGGAAGTAGAGCAATAGTCAGACAAAAATTCAACAATATCAGAACAATGTTCAATCAAAGCAAAAGCATTTTCAAAAAGGTTATTGAATCTGTTAGACCTATAACTAGTAAATTTTGACCTCTTTTTCATAAGGGAACAAAAATTCAACCACTCCTCCCTGCACCCAGACTTTTCATCTCCTCTTGGACCCAATACCTCAGCAGCAAGCCGTATGGCCCTAAACGCAGCACATTCAGAGGACTGTGAAAACCTAGCAAAAACTGAATCTCTGTCCCTTCCAAGTTTTCCCATATCTTTCTCAACCTGTAGAATGGCCTTTTCTGAGGCTGTGACTAGGCCAAGGAGGAAATGGGCATTGCAATACATAAATTGTATGCTTTCTTCTTCGCCCAACATTTCTTTTTTAAAATTAAGCATTTTGTTGTTGTAACTTTTCATCACAGAGGCTCGGTCACTCATCAGTCCTTTCATTTTTCGGATTATTTCCTTTAAAACATTTTCTTTTTCATCTGAGTCAAACTCATGACAATTCACTTCTGATAGCTCATCAAAAATTTCAAGAGTTTTCTCTAAAAGAGTTGATGCGTCATCTCTGGCAATTTCAGTGAATCCTAAGGAAAGAGAAATCTTATTGTCTAAGACAATGTGACGTTCTAAAAAATGTCTTTTTTGGCGGCTTGTCTCATCTGAAGAGTACGTAAAATGCTCACAATTTCTTAAGTTGTCAACCACATGAGCCTGAGCAACATGAAACGCCTCACTGGAAATATTTAATACAGATGAGACACTTGGCAATTCTTCAATTTTAAAATTCTTATGAAACAGATGTTTGGCAACTATTTGGATCACCTTTGAACAATTTTGGGCAGCAACATTGGCGTCTCCCATTAACGCTATGATTGTTAATCTTACATCATCAGAAAACTGATTGTATCTTTTTTCCCTCAAGTAAATTTGTTTAGATTCATTTTCTTTTTCAGTGCTATCCAGCAACAGGGATTTTTCCTTGAACATTTGTTTATATTTGGACTTGAGAGTCTGTTCTTTTTTAACATTTTGTTTCAATTCAGAGATGATCTTATCTTTCTCCAAAAGCTCATTTTGAGTTTTCCTCTTAAGTTGGCATATTTGCTCTTTTAAATTAGCACTTATCATCTCTTGTTTCGCCTTTTCATTCTTCAGATATTCATTTTTCTTGTACAATTTTGACTTGGTAATTTCTGTCAGTATGGCACTTATCTTGGCATTCTCTTTCTTCTCTTTCTGTAGCTCAGTACTAAGGGCTTTTGAATTTTGCAGTTGAACAATGAATTCACCCTTTTCCTCTAACAAAATATCGACTTTTTCCTTCAGGCTTTTTATCTCTGCTTCTGACTTTAACAGCTGACTATGTAACAGTTTAGCATGTCTTTCTTCACTTCCTTCTACATCTTTTACTTTCACAGAAAATAATTCACTATTCTTAACACTGGTGGTTAAATTTTGGTTACTTGCACAGTGATCAACAAAAGCCTGACTTAAATAATTTTCATAAACGTCTTTTTTACGATTCTTTTGATATGTCCTGGCTGTTTTAGTGATTTTTTCTGTCTTCCTCTTAAGTTGCATGTAAGAAAACTGTAGCTGCGGAGATGAAATTTGAAGAAACCGCTGGACCCAGTTACACACAAAAGAAAAAGGCAAACCTTCCTTACACCTGAACTGATCCAGAGAAATCAAAACAGCATTAGAAATTACATCCATTTTCTCTCTCTGATAGAGTGATGGGGCTTGATGAAGAATTTCTCTGGTCAGATCAAGACACAGCAACGGCTCAGGAATGTCAGTGCTGAAGTCCATGATGCTGCCGAGCACCTTGTCTTCCTCTTCGGATGTCTGAAGACTTTCGATCAGCTTGGAAATCTTGTATTTCAGTCGCCCAACACCGATGACATTCTCGGTCCCTTGAAAGACAGAATGGAACCAAGAAAGGAGCTGATGGAAGAAAGAAAAACATAAAATAAGGTGTTACAAAAGTTGAACGATAATGCATCTGGTGACTGAGTGGTTAGCCTCAGACTGCTGACTGAGAGAAACTGAATTAGGATTTCCAGCCGTGACCATCGTGTATTTTCCTTCTTCACCCCTCGGGTGTAGATGTGTACCCAGCTACAGGCAGAGAAAGATTTTGTCAGACTGCTTGTGTGCCTCACAGGCTGCTCTACTGCATACTCCATAGGGAATAGAGATTGACTTTGGACTGCAATGACTTGCTGGGGAATAAATATGAGGTGACCTAGTATTTTTATGATCCCTGTAATAAATTATGGTTATATCAAATAAGATAAAAAGATAGAGAACATAACATTACATCAACATATTTTACCAAAGATGAGGGAGGAGAAATAAAGTTGATAATTTAAATTCCTGTGCTGGATTTTGATTCAGTCGTAGCCAACCAAATAATCAAACAACCTTTAAAACATGCCAAAGTGAAAGAGAAAAGCAATTTAAAAAACCCACCAAGATGAAATTATACATGAGAAAAAAAATCAAAGAATAGTTCTATTAATGCACTTACATCATTCCATGTCGCACATGTTTCCTTCATAAGGCTGTAGAGTTGTAGAGCAATCTTATTGGTAACAATGCTCAGGTTAGGCAATGATTTGGGGCGGCCAGGTTCTGTCTTACAAAAATTGTCGCGCAGAATAGTATACAGCTGGTCATCTGTGAAAAACAGAAGTAAAAAAAAAACAGTGTTTAAAAAAGGACATAATATAAAATATAATACATCATGTATAACCCACAAACTTTCCTTAATTGCACTCATCGTTTCATCAAATAAGAGGAATAAGAATAGACCCACTGAAATAATTAATTTCACCCAAAAAAAATGGAAACTTTCACTGCCCCTCCTCCCCCACACACACGTCTAAATTAAATTTAATGCTAATATTAATAATGTAAAATAATAGTCATTAATAGTAATATAATACTATTACTGTTACTATACTGTGTCACTGTCAAGTGATTACGTAATTCACCTAATTCATAATTCACGTACATTCTAGATCTAGAACTAATTCTTTTAAGGCTTTGCAGATCCCAACATCAACTAACACTGAAGAATAATAATAATTAGTTAAAGAATAAAGCTGCTGCCTTTATAAACTACTGATTTAGCGTGCATAATGGAAATTGTAAACACTGCAGCGTATAAGTCAGAGGCACATCTATGAATGACGCCATTGGCTAGTCTAGGCCATTCCCGATTCTAAATAAAGATCGCCGACCGAGGCAGACCAGTCCGGTTGGTAATGGCTACCCTCCATAGCCTAATCAACAGTTTTTCTCTTTAAAACTATTATTTTTCGATTAGTAGCAATAGTAAACAATTAAAATCGAAATACTTACATAATTTTGCAGAGACAGAGGGCGAGATATCAGGTATTTTCGCTGAATTCGCTGAATCTATGCTCGCCATCGGTCCATTATCGGCAGGGGTGAGATCAGGTACTCGACCAGCCATTTTCCTCTCCGGTTCGGGTGGCTCAAGCGTTCACAAAAAGTGTTGAATGGACCTACAAAAAACGTCGCTCCGTCTCACCATCTCGCAAGAATCATGTCAAAGTCGATGTGCTCACTTAGATGAATAAGTGAAGAAGCCCTACAGACGTGTGAAACTTGAAAAAATAACATCTGAAGGCCTACTTCAAGACATTGAAGTCTTTAAAAGCTTCAAACGGTCATCTATCGACATCGTGCCTCGGCTTCACAGGCATGAAAAGAAAGGGAAATTACTCTTCTTTCTAATGGTGAAAACTGTTTTCAGATAGGTGGAGAGCTGACGGAGCGATGTCGAATGAAGAGAAGAGCACCTCGGTCGACTTCGGCGAAAATCGGACTAGGCCGACGCGATCCGAAAGGAAATGAAGGCTTTTTCCTAAAGCCATGGAATAAATACGAACATCGCAAACGTGTTTCTTTTTTGTTTTACCATTGAAACAATACTGAAACGAGCTTGGTTTCAAATTTTATTGACATACACAAAGTATCAAAGACAATACAACCATTTCAATTTTCACTAGATTTGCGCTCACGATGCTAATCGCTTGATTTTCCACCGCCCCAAGCGGGGTCTTTGCTGTACCTAGATATAGCAAAAATGATGTACTATCAAAATCCGTTGCCATCAGCTGCTGTGACCTATTTTGTATGAAGCTGTCATATGTTCTGTTTCCCAGATGACTACACCATTTCTTACTTTAGCCATCCCTTTGAAGGCTAAGAAGAAAAAAATTGAGATCGATCAAATGAATTGATGTTTAACCTTTAAACTGCTGAAGGCCGATTAAATTGGCTTTTGACGGCATGCTTTTCCGAAAATGAGAGCGACTTTGAAGTTGACAGTATTCATTGGAAGCAACAAGCCATGACTCAGCTTCAGAAAGATCTAGATCTAGATCAAACATCGTCATTGTCCGGGAAAAGGGTCGTATGTGCAAAACTGCAAAGATGCACATACGACTATGTTCCCCGACAGTGATGACATAATCATCATAAGTCATACAAAAGCCTTAGCAGTAAAGAAGAAAACCCTCAGCCGTTAGAGGGTTAAAGTAATAAATTACAATGGATGATATACATGCTTGTGATGTGATATGGTAATCTATATATTATTATTTTTCATTTTAAATCCACGTACAGGTCGGAGGTCTTTCAAGTGTCCACACTGTCCACGCGTCTTCATACGTGCAAACTCAGAGCTCCAGAAGCACATTTGGATCCACGAGGGCATCAAGCCATTTGCTTGCCCCATTTGTACCTACGCATGCCGCTCTAAGAATAACTTACAGGTGAGACACTTTTATATACAATTTTTGCGATGGAAAACAAAGCGGCTTATTTTGAAAATCCCTCTTCTTCTTCATGTCTACTGGCCGATTCATTTAGACTAAGTATTATTGTTGATATTTCTTTCTTTCTTTGTCAGAGACCTAATCTACTTTTCGGTGTAAGTAGTAGTATTGTCGATGTGCCTCTTAATTATGAACTAATTTTGAATTCAATATTACACGCCTTTTTGTTTTTAAAGAGAGAGAGAGAGTTGTTTCAAATGTGCACGTCTGGAGGCACCCTGCTGGCTGAATGGTTGGAGTGTCTAACTGCAGGCCAAGAGGTATTGGGTTCGAGCCTCATCTGTGATTCCAGAGTATTTTCCCTGAGCAAGAAAACCACTCCAATCACTCCACATCTCACAGAATCATTACTGAAAACAGCCATTCTTTTCACAATTTTGCATTCTCCATTTAAAATTCCTCATTTCCCAGTTGCTGGAAACGCAAATAAAAGTGTGCCTAAAATGGTAATAATAATAATAATAATAATAATAATAATAATAATAATAATAATAATAATAATAATAATAATAAATGGCATTTATATAGCGCATAATCCTGACTTCTTCTTGTACTAGACACATGTGTGCATGTGTGTTTTTGTACACATTTATGTGTGTTTATGTTTCATATGACCATCGGGTATTTTGCTTGAGCAAGAAAGATAACTCTGATAGCTTCACCCAACTCAGGTGTAATGAGTACCTGACCGTTAAAGACAGCGTTGTCTTTGCCTACACATTGTATCGCGCCTAACTGGCTGCAGGTCTTTCCCCCTGTCTGTGTTGCTGTTGGCTGGGGGAGTAAAATGTGATTGTAAAGCGGCTAGAGGCTAGGGTAATACTGGTAATAGGCGCTTTATAAGTGGTCACATCACTTTACTTTTTACTTTTAGGTGCCACGGTGCATATGATCTGTCGCAACAAGGAGAGAGGAGAAGCTGCTCACAAGGAATTGGTGGAAAGCTCTGGCAATCAGGTATGCACTGCAAGTAACACTCACCTTTAGATTCATTTACGCTTACCGACTGACATAGGCCTACTTAGTGTTGATGATTAAAATTACAAGTGTTTTTTAGTGTTGACGACGATCTAATAATCTGGTGGCTATACGTAGCAGTCGACAATTTGTTGCGTACCCCAGAATTTGTTGAGCCACTTCTGAAATGTCATGTGGGTACAAAATAAGTTTCCAAAATAAATTCCCTCTGTAAGTACATGAAAACACAAAGTAACAGAGCCCTAAGGTAAAAAGATACCCCCTGACATATGATTAGGGTTACAGTGACATTTAATCATTAGGATGATGTTAACCGGACTGGAAAATCCCCGTATCCTCAATATCTGTGGGGTTTTATTCATGATGGAATTAGCTTTAAAATTTCACTGTTGTTTTCAAATAATGATGGATATCAACTTCTCCCCGCCGAAATGTAAGGCTACGTTGGGAGTATAGACCCTGAGATGACCGGTAATGGTTAACGGGGTAGATTTCAAATAAACAAACAAACGTTGGGAGTATAGAATACTAATGTTTAGAGCTAGTGTATACAATAAGAACAATAGTAGTATATCTCTAATAACTTCAATATTATCAGTGGATATAACAATACTAGCATTAGTAACAAAGTAGAAATTGCTTTAATGATAGTAATGAAAATCACAAATAGCAGCTACAACAATAATAATAGATTTAGTTGCTTATTTTTCAAACAGAAAAACACACAGCTTTTGAAAAATGTATTGATGTAAATTCAAAGCCTTTTTTTATATGTAAAAGCAAAGAATTAAAATGTAGTCAGGTGCATTTTGTATTTATGGTTAATATATAATGGCATCTGGGATATATCGAAACTACGTTTCAAGAGCCAGTTTGTCAGTTGAGTTTTCTGAATATTTAAAAAAAACACAACGTGTGACTCTATATATTTTGCAATAGGCACCAAAGTGGCTTTCATACTTTCATGTCTTTGTCAGGAAACTATCAGAGATCTGCGTGAAAAAGGTCATCGGTATACTTTTTAATTTTTATTTTATGTCCCCTCAATTTGATCTGTTTTGAACAGAATGTCCATCTTCACCTTGTCGACGTGTCAAAGCCTAAAGACATCGTTGAGTTTGCTGAGCAGTTCAAGAGCAGTGGCCAGTCTTTGAACGTGCTGGTAAGTCCTGGAGTAAGCTAAGAGGATACTAACATCTGCCCTTGCATTCAAAAAGCAACAATACATTGTACTAAGTAATGATTCAAGTAGAATTTGGATAAATTACACGTTTTCCCACTCTAGTGTGTGCACCATGTTTAAGGCAAGTTCCGTTTTATCTACACTACGTCACGTTGTTAGCTTTCTTTGTTTTGTTTATTGTTTATTTGAGCCATTCTCAAAAGGTCGTTTCCAAAATGTCACACATGGCACAAATAATAAACATTCACTTAAGAATTCAAATTTATGCTTTAGTCAATCTCAGATGTGTGGGGTTTATGAAAAAGCAGGTCTAGAAGCCACGTTCATAGACATGACTTAATTGCAGGTTTTAATTCAAAATGTCGGACGTGATGCGTGACACACAGAAAGCATCTATAAATCAAAGTATTTCTGAGTATATGAACATGTAATGGGTGAAAGTCATTTGCAAAGCACATCAGAATGGGACACATCAAATCATACAAGCTTAATCAGGTATGAATGAATTTATTTACACAAGAATGTGTGTGTCACGCATCACGTCCGATCATCTGATGAACATAAGTTATGTTATTTACTATAACATATAGACAGACCTGCCAACCCTCTCGCATTTTGCGGGAGGCTCCCAGAAATTACCTCGATCTCCCGCCCTCCCGCATTGGACAAATTTTCTCCCGTATTCGGCGTAAATCCGCTCCAGTAGGCTTGATCGCAAGTCTCTATATATTCCATTTGCGGTAAAAATCGTTTTCTTGCGTTGCTTCTCTATATATTCCATTTGCGGTCGTAATCGGTTTCTTGCGTTGCTTCGGTGCTTTGTGTCCCGACTCCGTTTCCGGTGCGTGTATTCACTTCCTCTCCACCAGTTTCAAGTTTCATTGTTTCATTCGATCGTGGATCTTCGTCAGCAATCGTTTGTTCTCTTTCTCAAATCGAGCTGAAAATGTCGAAACGCAAGTCTGAAAGTGATGGTGCTACTCTTGCGAAAAAGAAATACCTTACAACGTTCTGTGATACGCTGCGGAATTTCCATGCTTAAGAAAAGGTAACGAGCCGCATTCGGCATTTTGCAAGCTTTGTGGTGTGAACTTTAAGATTGCGTACGGAGGCAAAGATGATATTCGGCGCCACATTCAAAGTCAAAAGTAAGTAGATTTCTATTATTATCGCTATTTATTTAAAACTATTAAGCTAACTTACGCTTATTTTCCCTAACTCTAAATTAAATCTGTCCCCACTAAGACTAGAATCTAGATCTAGATCTAGTATTCTAGAATCTTAGTAGATCTCTAGATAGATCTGGGATCTTCTAGATCTAGATCTATCTAGATCTAGATCTAGATTCTATAATCTAGAATGAATCTAGTTTCTATATCTAGAATCTAGATCTAGATTAGATTCTTGATCTAGAATCTAGAAATCTAGAATACATGAAGCTAAACCAAGCAACCTACACACAACGCTCATTGATTGACTGTTAGAATGATGTCAGAATTTTATCAATGGAACAAAATTCACCGTTTGTCATAACCTATACATCCTTTATCCAAATATGGTTACTACAACAGATTTGACACGATAATATAGTCATGTATAGCGTTTATCTAGACATAGATCTAGGCCTGTCTGAATATCTAAATTCTAGATCTACATTTTGATACAACTGCAGGACTTTAAATACATCTTCATGATGTTGGCAGCGGTAAAACTACAACCTTAATAGCCAAATGCCATATTATGGGGAACTTGGTCATGCATTCTTCACTTCATCTTCATTCTCCAACAGCCAAACTGTTGTGTGTAGGTTGCTTGGTTTAGCTTCATGTGATCTAGATCTAGATATATACCTATCTAGATCTAGATCTAGGCCCTAGATCTATAGATCTAGATCTAGGTAATGGACGGTCTACCCGGTAGGCCTATGGTGCATCAGTCAGTAAAGAAAAACGGACCCTAGAAAAGTGAAGAGGGCACTCCTGAAGTTTGGTGGTCCCTGCATTGTTGACACAGGAAACAGGGTGACAGAGCACGGCGGCTCAGTGGTTAGAGCGTCGGACTGGTGACCGAAAGGTAGATCTACGGGGTTCGAATCCCGCCACGGGCATCATGTTTTTTCCTTGAGAAGAAAATTTACTCCAATTAATTGCTTCACCCCACTCAGGTGTGATGAGTACCCGGCCGTTAAGACAGCACTGTCTTTGTCTTCAAAATTGTATCGCGCCTAACAGGCTGCAAGTCTTCTATGTTGTGTGTTGCTGTTGGCTGGGGTAGTAAAATGTGATTGTAAAGCGCCTAGGGACTAGGGTAAT
>JAUEKT010253754.1:0-11387 GCA_031762655.1 Doris verrucosa
GTGGTAGTGGTGGTGGTGGTGATGATGGTTTATGGTGGTGGTGGTGGTAGTTGTGGTGATGGTGGTTGTGGTGATGGTGGTGGTGGTGATTGTAGTGGTGGTGATGATGATTTATGGTGGTTGTGGTGGTAGTTGTGGTGATGGTGGTTGTGGTGATGGTGGTGGTGGTGATGGTGGTGGTGGTGGTGGTGGTGGTGGTGGTGGTGATGGTGGTGGTGGTGATGATGGTTTATGGTGGTGGTGGTGGTGATGGTGGTGGTGGTGATGTTGCTGCCGCTTGGGTCATCGTGATCGGTAATGCAGTTGCTGTTGCAGTTGTTGCTATAGTAAGTAGGTTACTCGTTGATGGTCAGAAGAGGGTCAGTGGTGGTGTAAATAGAGAGCTGGACAGGCAGAATTAGAAAAATTATTGGTAGGGCCTATAGGGATGAAGACAAAACAATGCATGGAATTTTCGGGCGGCCCGTCTAAAAGTTGGAGAGGAGATAGAGACGGAGACAGAAGTAAAGACAAACAGAAAGACAGAAAATAGAGGGAAAACGAGAGAGATAGATAAATAGATAGATAGATAGATAGATAGATAGAGATAGATAGAATAAAATTATTATTATTATTATTATTATTATTATTATTATTATCATTATTATTATTATTTTTAGTATTATTATTATTCATTCCAGTCACTCTCGCTGGGATCATTGTATATCTTTCCTGCTTGTTCTCTATACCTTTCCCTAATGATGACACTGTTTCTATAAATGACCACATCCTCTCCTCTCTCTCTTCTCCTTCTCAGGTCCTCCCTCAACTCCTTGACTTGCTCTCTTTGATGGGTTGATCTGCTCCAACATACACCTTCTGTAGGAATTCCTTTTTGTGGTCCTTCAGCTGCTTGCTGTTCCTCAGGGCGATGTTTCGTTGTTCCCTTGACATCAGGCATACCTTCATGGGTCTTGGCCTTTCCCCTCTTCTGCCCAATCTGATCACTTGTTCTATTGGGTTCGGGTTATCTTTTTCTCCCTGAACCTGCAGCTCTTTCAGAACCCTTTGTGCTTTCTTCATGTCTGCTTTGTTGTCGTCTTCTTTTGCTTCCGGTATACCAAACATAAGCACGTTCTTCACTCTCTTCTCCCTTTCAATTCTCTCTTCTTCTGGGTCCTCTCCTGGTATTGCCTGCTTTTTCTCCCCAGTTCTCCATTGCCTTAGACTAGTAGGAGGCCCCCATGATTTTTCGCCGGTTCTTTCCGTCTCTCTTGCTCCTCCTTGTAGGCATATTTGTTCTTGCAGCTTCCTGTCAATTCTCCCCTCGACTTCTGTCATCTTCTTATCTATTCGACCTTCTTGCTCATTCAAAATTTTCTCTGACACTCTCTCCTGTGCAGAAGAAAGGCCTTCGAGTTTCGATTCAATAGCCTTGATCACATTGTTTAGTCCTTCAACTTCTTGCTTTGATGCTTTTTCTTCCATCTCCTTCTCTACTTTTTCTAGACGACTCTCAAAGACACTGAGAAATTCTTTGCATTTGTCTTCCACTAATCTGTCACTCAAAACTGCTTGCACAGCCAGAGGGTTGCATTCGCCACAGTACCAATGAAGATCAGGCCTAGCCATGACTGAGTATTCAGGACCACTAATTTTCAGGCATGCAACGCAGTACCAAGTTAAGCATCTCTCACATTCCAGTAGTTTGTCTTGCTTGTCACAATCAAGGACAAAAAAAATATCTTTTTTGTGGTTTTAGGTTTTTGATCATCTTCATGATGATGTCCTGCTTTGGGGGATGTGGCTACTACCGCCGACGTCGACTGGCTGTGCTGACGCGACCCAACCTGAACGACGGCCGTCCCCTGACCATCATGCCATCCCAGCACAGAATTTTCCGGGGCCAGCCAGTGCGGGGCCGAGAGTTCACCCTGCTGACCTACAACCACGTCAACACCAACGCGGTCCCGGTCACCAACCTGCCTCCGTCTTACACAGAGGTAATTAAAGTCTTCATTCAATTCTAGGGTTGTAAATGGGAGGCACAGTGACCAAGTGGTCAGGGCGTCGGAGGGGCGGTGGCCGAGTGGTTAGGGCATCAGACTGCTGACTGAGCGGTATGGGGTTGGAATCCCATCTGCGGCCATCATGTGTCTTCCTTGAGAGAGAAGCTTTACCAAAGGTTGCACTCATCTCAGGTGTAAATGAGTACCAGCAAGGGCTGGGGAGTAAAACCTGCGATAGACTAGCATCCTGTCCAGGCAACGATCTTGTATCATGTTCCGCTTAAGGCTACAGAAACCAGGATACGCTCTGGCTCTTTGGGTCTGTCAAGGCCTAGAAGGAAGGGTTATAAATTCAAACTTGCCTCCATTACCTCATTATGACCTCCGCATGGCCTTTATCGCTGGGGAAAATGGTGGCTGTCTGTGGCTGATGCCTAGGCCTAGCTTACTGGGGCCTTGGGTGTGTGTAGGTGATCCTCAGTGTGTAGCGGTAGTGGAAATTAGAAGTATGGGTCTCGTCTTGTGCTAAAACGCGTTGAATTAAAATTCTTCTGGGTGACGTTATTTAAACGTTTCCCTTATCTCACAACCCACATCATTAACAGTGCCACGAAAATGTTGTGTTCCTTACTGTACACAGGATTATGGTAACAGAGAAAAGATCTCTCTAGTTTCGTTTCCTTATTATAAGAGGGTCCTGAAAAATCTCAAAGATTTTTTTTGGTAACGTTTGAGATTCTTATCAATGTTTGTTTTTGTTAACAGATTGTTGACCATCCAGAGATGTACCCATCAACAAAAATCGAGTTGCCTCCATACACGGAGGCTGAGAAGCTAGGTGAGAGATAATGTTCCAAATATCCTGTTGATCATGTATTTGCTTACAAAGGTTTTAATAACCAGAAGGATTTGGCCACAAGCAGTACTTTTTTTCAATTTAAATTCCAAGTGTCTTTTCTCTTCACATAGACTTTTTTCCAAGGTATTGGCACTCAAAACTTAAGTATGATATTAACAAAAGCATTTAGATTACCTTATCAAATGGGCGTAAAGCTTCAACTAAGAATGAGCGCATGGTTCAATGGCATATCAAACAAACAAAGGAAGCAGGTAGGGGTGATTCAGATTTCCAGTTAAGAGCTCTATGACTGGTTTTAACATTTGCAGAATCTCTTCTTAAATTTATTTTATCGTCAAGACCCTTAAAGCATGGTTATAGATGAAAATGTATTTGTTCCTGTTTCTTACTTTGCCTACATACACTTTTGAGATTTTATAAACCATTGAAGCTACTTGTGGAATATTTAGAGGCCTTGATTCAGAACTTGGAAAGATTACATGATCAAATAAACTTTAAATTTATGAGAATGAAGATGTAAAATATTTTTTTCATTTCATTTTTCTTTTTTGTGAATTTTTAGCATTTTATGTACCGGTATGTTACAACATAGTGAGATCATTTCACTTAATAGATTGGACAGATTTATTTGCAACTCGTCAATCCTAAAATAGTTATTCCAACCATAATTACAATAACTGGATCACAATGATTTATTTCTGCAAAGACTGGACCTGAAAATAACTCACATCTCATTGTGCAGGTGAAAACACTGGAGCTGTCCCTAACCCAGGAAGGGGCGGCGCTGTCAACGGCGGTTCCGAGGCGAGCCTTCCACCTCCTTACTCTGAGTGCCCCGCACCGCCACGACACGGTGATCCCATGCCACAGCCGGAGCATCAGGGCGGTGCAAACCCAGGCCAGCAAACCCGTTTTCCCAGCAATAATAGTCACTGAGGCCGTGCTCATTCTTCAAACTACGCACTTGTTGTTTCGCCCTTCATTTTCCTTTTAATGTTTGAAATATGAGAGATGCTGTGCCCATTTCATTTTCTGATATGATTATTATTGCATACCCCTTTCCTGCCCCTTTTCCCATTGCCTTCTTCCCTTTATTAAAGCTTCCAATAATCACCAAAAAGAATCTACAATTCGCATTGAGCGGTTGTGAAGAAAGAAGCGTCAGAAGATGACTTCAATCTTTTGGTCCGATTTCATAGTTAGAATATAGAATGTCTGGGTTTGTTGGGGTTTTTTAAACCATTTATCTGTTACACACTACAAAGATAAGGAACATATCGTCACTGGGAAATATTACTGCAGTAAGTCAAAATTGAGAAATAATAATAGTATTTCCAGACAGGGATATATTTATGTGAATTTCTCTTGGTTATGTGCCAAAAGTCATAATTTCATGTCTCTTTTTCTCTGTAATGTGTACCAAATATATGACCAAAAGATCAAAGACATGCCATCTTCCTGACATGAAATATGATTATTGAATGCTTTAAGCCATCAAGAGACACACTGTGAACTGTAGTTCTAAATCCCACCGCACCTTTTCAGACCGTCAAATGATAAACTAAGTCTTGCTATACTGGAAAGCTACAGCCGAACAGCGGAAGAAATGCACCCTTTGCGCTAATTCCTTTAAGCAGTATACCTCACCAGATTTCAATATAAACCTGATAACGTTGTTTTCCATGTATTTCATCTGACGTGCACCGTATATGAGATAAACCTTTAGTTCCCTTTATGTTAATCACATGTTGTATATAATGAATCAAAAGTGTCACTCCTGAGAAGGATGTCCAGCTGTCTCTCTTCTTCTTCCTCTAAGTCTTCCTTTTCGGATAAAGGATGTTGGCAATTTGTATGTTAATCCGGCAGGTTTTTTGTAAAGTGTGTTTTGAATTAACTTTATCATGGATTTCATGGAACAGCTGTTTGTCTTAAGTGATTAACACACCAATAACGATTTCCTCATGAAAATCACCCGTGTAAGACTTACATAATAGTCAGTTCGTTTGACTGGACTGATTTGGTCCTTTTTAAAGCACTTTAAACTTACGATAACCAGACTACCGAGCATATTCTTTTCACTCACTAAAAAAAGTTATGTTAATCTTCAACTTCAAGTACTGTTCTGCTCAAAGGATTTTGAAATCTTACAAACACAAAGGTATTTAAATGTTCAAGTTAAGTGTTTTACTTATTCCATTAGCCTTTAATACATTAACCAGGAAGATTATTTAAAGTACATTTATTCACAAATTTTGTCGGCACCATTATAAGAGGTGGCAGAATGTTAGCCAAGGATGTGTTGATGTGTTCGATTCGAATCACCAAAAATATTAGTGAAGATAAGAAGGCCTTCTTCAAATTTCTTTGAAAATGACCGCCCTTACCTATCTTTTGGGATTGTTTTAGTCGTGAAGAAGTATGGAAGTCCTATTTAAAATTAAATTCATGTAATCACGCGCATATCCCTTTATATCAATACCTGGTAACTTTACTATACATTGTGTGTTTTGCTAAAAAGTATTTGAATAGTGAGATCTTGTGAAGACATTGCAAATGATACCGTGTCAGACGCCAGATAATGCAAACCTTTGCTTTGCTGGCTCCTCTTGGTAACTACACTGGTGGATATGCCAGTAGGTCCGAAATACATCGCTGTTAAAGGGGCTCACCTCTGTTCTATGAAGCTTTAGATGAGAGGAATTGTTGAATTTAAAAAGGAAAACCCCGCAGGAACTAGGATGTGAGAGATCCTTAGGAATGGAAATGGAAGGAGTCATGGCTGCATATGCTTCCAAAGGTGGTTTACCGTTTTCCTGGCAGGGTGAAAAAGATACATGCAGCTCAGGTTGGGTTTTGGTTCCTGTCATATGTAAATGTCGTTTCAAGTCTATTCCCAGAGATCTTTTTGCTATGTTCCTTAATATCTGTTAGAGGATGGTGGCCGAGTGGTTAAGGTGTCAGACTGCTGACTGATAGGTACAGGATTCGATTCTTGGCCGCTGCCATCATAGATTTTCCTTGAGCAAGAAAATTTACTCATATTGCTTCATTCTACTCAGGTGTAAATGAGTACCAGTATGGGTTGAGGAATAAAACCTGCGACAAATTAGCGTCCTGTCCAGGGGATCATCTTGTATCATCTGTTCCGCTTAACGCTACAGAAACCGGGAAAGGCTCCGGCTCTTTGGGTCTGTCAAGGCTGAGAAGGAACTTTAGGTTTTTTTTAATGTCTTTTTAGTTATTTTGCATTATTATTTACCCCCTGCATAATGTCTTTTGCCTCCCATTTAAAGATGTGTCTTTTGCCAATCAATGAGACCTGATTGTAAAGAGAAGGAAGGCAGTAAACAAGCATTGCAGTTAGTTATGCACAGAAGATTGAAGTCGCAAGACGTCTCTGGGAAATCAGGAAATCTGGCCTCAAAGTATCATTTCACAATTAGTCAATTATTTCCAAAAAGAGAGGCTTTTCTGTAATCAAGTTTACAGATTTTGCCGTTGTTTCCAACGTTTTCCAAGGCGACTTTCTGTTAATAAGGCCTTTTATTGTTTTGTTGGTATTTGATATTTGGATATATGTCATTATTAATATGTGTGCATAACATGATCGTTTTTTCCTTATAATATATATTTAGACAAAATAATAATTTATGTGATAACCTTAATCTCTTGTTTAATTATCTGTTTGTGTAATTTATTACTGTTATTTTTAGTAAGACTTACGATGGAAAGAGGTAATTCCTTCAAACGATATAAAATTAAGTATAATTAAATAGTATTATCAAAAGTATTCGAAATTTTTAAACTGACTGTAATATCTTATATTGTGCATATCAATCTATATCAACTCTCAAGAATATTCTTACTGTGGAAGAAGTTTCTTTGATAAATTCATTTCATTGTAACTCCACTTTATGCTGTATCAATGTTACTGTACACTAAATCTTTACATTTGATTTTTTCTTAATTTGATTACATTAAGTATCCTGGCAGTTGTTTTTAAGTGCTTTGTTGAGTTAAACAGGCCTGTCGGTGATTCCAGTCTTAAATGAATTTGATTTGATTTTGTTTTTTGCTTTGTTTTTTGTTAATGATTGAAATTTCAATCTTTGTATTGTGACTGTCATGGATATTCCTATGATTACTTTTTGTATGAATCTGGATAGCGAATGCTTTATATTGAATATTGCCATTCTTTGTCTTTGACATATCCACTTCCTCTGAGAGATTTTTATCTGCCGTCTCTCTGATATTCAGATTTATTCATATAAAAAATTTGATGTTTTTAATAGAGTGATACCACTCATCCCTTGCTGGGAAATCCATTTGTTAGCAGTTTTCTTTGGTACAAAATTCAGTTGTTTTCGTTAATTATAATACTATTTTCTCTCCCCCCACCCCCCCCCCCTCTCTCTCTCTTTTTTTGTTTTTTTGTTAGTGTGTTTATTCTACCCTTTCTATTTATTTTATGGTTGTGATTCGATAGAAGCATGATTTTTTATATATTTAAAAGTTGAAACAACAACCCAGTTTTCATGTTTTAACTTTGAACTATTTTCATGTCCAAAATTTTTCTGTCTTATATTCAATAAGAGATTTTTGTTTTCTTTCTTTAAATGTCTCCATAAGAAATTGATTTTGAGAATTTGCCCTTGTTTAAAACAAAACAAATTTTCGAGAATCTTTAGCACCCTTGACATGAGACACCTTTCTTTCTGTGGCGGATCCTCATTCAACCTTTCAGCATGGGGGTCATCAGATTCCTGTAAAAAAGATCTTCCTCCATTCTTTCCTATCCCGACATTTTCCATTTCCATCTGTAAATGTTAAATAAATGCTTTCCTTTCAGTGCTTCTTTAATGACTTCTTCCCATTTTTAGCAAGGTCTGCCCAGACAAGACTAGCATTAAATGATAAAAAGTGTTTTGCTGTAGATTGGTTTTAAAGTTTACGAATCATGTGTAAGGGTAACCGATGACACTTTTTGGTAGGTCTCTCTTTCCTTTTTTGTATTTGTATGATTATTTGAGTAGGAATGCAAGCAATAGATCCACCACTATCATCATCCTAATTCACTCATTCACACAAAGAATGTCATCATAGAAATTATTATAGGTCTGAGGTGCAAATCGCTAAGATGATATTTTGCAAACTGCCCCCATGTACTTTTGTTGTCCATGTTACTTTCGTTTTATATTATTGTGATTTCTTTCATCACATTCTCCGTTGGTTTTCTGGAAACCTAACTTGAACCTGTGATTTATGGTGCATGTGTTAGTGTCAAGATTTTTCTCATTTATTTACGCATAAGAGAAGAATCATCACTAAAATCTCTAGATTTTACTCGTATTTGTGTTGCTGTTCTTAAAATTTGGTCTACATGACATGATAACTTCACCGTATCGGTTTATTAATCAGAGCCAGAATTTATTTAACTATGGTGACATGGACCTTGAATTGAATTTGTGGCTTTGCATCTAGTCATCTTTTTGTCTCTCTTGCTATCGGAGGAGTTGTTAAAGGCATGGGGTTTGAAACCTCATCAACAAAACTCTTACTGTTTTATCCCAATAAAGTGTAATTGAGTATCCATCTGTAGACGGGAGAATAATGTCCTCAGAATGCAAGTGCTGTATGCTCCCCTTGGAGTTGGGATGGATTTTGAAATGAAATGGCTTGGTGGGGGGTAAATGGCTTAGTCTGTAATCTTGCACATGTGGGGGGATACAAATTTCACATTCATGCGATCTTTATCTTTAGCAAGTCGGCTTTTTCATGAATCTTCATTAGTTTGCTTTGAAGTGTCTGTTGCAAGTTTGATTTGAATTGGAGTTAAAATTCAGTATTTTGTTGGCAAAAAATCATGCATTTCATTCATTCATACAGGAAAGATTTAGTAATGTTAATTCTTAGTTCATGTTTGTTTTGAACAAATAGAATCTCTTACTTATTCTTGCCAGCCAATATTATATTATTTTTGTTTATATTTCTAAAGTGCTATTTACTAATGCTAGTCAATGACAATATCTTCTCTGTTTTCTGCTTTTTTCTTCTTTTTTTTTGCAATGCAACTATCGGCATTAAGTTTTTGTGAACATTGCAATGGTTTATTGTCTGACCATTCTATTTCATCAACCATTTTTTCTATACATTTCATCAACCATGCTACATGTTTCATCAACCATTCTACCATTTCATGGATCATGCTACCTATTTCATCCTCATTTTTTTTACACATTTCATGTACCATGCTACACATTTTATGAACCATTCTACTTCTACCATTTCACGGACCATGCTATACATTTCATGAACCATTCTTTTTATATGTTTTTTGAACCATGCTACATATTTCATCAAACATTCTACCGTTTCATGAACCATGCTCTGCATGATGTTGTTGAGACCAAAAGCTGTGTTTGGTATAATATTGTAACAGGAAAAGATTGTTGTGTGTGAAACTGTTTAGTTTTGTTTTTTTTTACCTTATGTGCGTTTAGTTAAGGACATCATTTAAAAAAGTAATAATAATACTTAGCCTGATGTAACTCTTTTTTGTTTTTTTTAAGGAAAGGAAATGATTGCTTTCCTCGAAATGATCCTATCTTTGCTTTGCTCATTGGTCCATTATAACAGGGATAACTTATCTTTCAATTTAAAACACAGCACAAGTAAAGCTTCCTGCTTTCTTTCTATGTTTGTCAAATGCCCATCCCTATCTTCAGGTATGCGGGTTTTTAATTGCCATAACAAGTATTCCCAAACACCTCCTGTCCTGGCATTTTCTGCTTCTCTTCATGAAGGAATTTTTTCCCCTTTAGTGCCTACTTAATATTGTCTTCCCACTGTCTGCAAGGTCTACCTTATGGTCCTTTACTTTAAGTTTTAGCACTGTACACTGATAAAGCTATATTATTACCATTCTATTTGCTGATGTGACTAAATCATCCAAGCCGAGCTATTTCACTTTTACACAAATACGTGTGAAGTTTAGAAATTAAGACCTGCCAATTTTCGGAAAATGAAATTAGGGACACACAACTGAACATTGACATAATCATTTGAATGCATTCAAACAATAAAAGTATCATCTGTGTGACCAAACCAATACACACAATATTTATATTATTACATAACTATATTGTTTTGGGCCCATGTGCTTACTTTTTACCCGAGACTAAATCATTCAAGGTTATGTAAACCAGTCCATTAGTATGACTCATACATACTCAAGTGTTTATTTACAATGTGATATAGACAGGAACAATCCCACAGATAATACTGATAGCTATCAAGATTGAAATTGTATCTCATGTTGCTTTCTTGTATCTATTCAGAAGTTTTGATACTTCAGTGTATGAGAGCAATTAATTCTGAGAGTGTTTGTATTCTGTTAACTATAGTAGACTTATTATAATATGCTTTACATCAGTAGGCTCCTTGCTGCCTGATGGTGAGAGAACTCATTGAGGAAGCAGCGGCAGAAGCTTGGCTTTGCGTAAAAAAACCTGGCAGCAGACCCTATTGGAGGCTAATCTAATATGTCATTAAAAATAGAAAGCAATGTCTTGTTGAAGTGATTTAATTTTCTCCCATTGTGGCAAACAGCCTCCAATGAGAAGGGCTGTCTGACTTGGGGTTTTTTTTATGCATGCTCAGTGTGGAAGACATGGATGGGGGAAGGCGTGAAAAATATGTAAAAACAGAAGAGCTTGAAAGCTTTTGATGCCCCTCGAAGGATAACGTCAGAACATGATGATAAAGATTTATTGGCTAAAGTGAAACTTCAAATAAATGAAATCATTTCACCGCTCGGTAACACTGGTGCTGTAAGTCAAAATCAAGAAAGAAATATTTACAGCAGTAGTACTTCCAGGCGTCAATTTCATTGTTGAATGCGCTTTGACAGTTTTTACTGCAATGGAAACTCATTTAGGCATAGATGATGAAAAATGTCCAACGCTGTGTTGGTTGGCAGACAATCAGTTACTAAGAACTAATCAGATGGTAGGCTTATTACTACCAGAAAATGAGTAAATGTTTACAACCTTTGTCATCATCATGTTACCATTGCTACTTTTGTTACACGTTTTCAGCACCAACCATGTGAGATGTCTAATCGTGAACACTTATTGCAAATAAGGCGCACACTTTGTGTACAAGAAGTTATAGTTATATTGGCACTTATTCGTTATCACATTTTTCATGTGTTTTGATTGTTACTTCCATGTTACACACTGTTCTATCATATTGAGTCTTGATTTCTATAAAAACAAAAACAAAAAGAGTTTGGAATTCAGATGTGTAGACTACTGTATGCAACAAAAACCCAATGAAAAAACTTTGCATGCAGAGTATTCTATGGAGTTTTTGTTGCACACAACATAGAATCTTTTAGTGTATATTCCTGTCGGCCTGGGGTTTTGAAATTTTCAATTCTGTGTAATCGTTTTCACTCTGGCAGAAAATTTCTAAATTTTTGCTGGGGAGAGGTTGGGGGGGGGGGGGGGATGGGTTTGATTATCAATCATCATGGC